>JAOVVB010145975.1:0-11938 GCA_028570985.1 Heterobranchus longifilis
TTCACATCGGGCCAGGTAGGTTTGGACAGTTTTTTCCCTTCCCATTTAAAATTGCATTTTATATATTAACCTGGGATGTCTTTGTGTATTTTTGTAATAGTAAGATTTGTTTGTCCATTTTATCATACTTCAAGCAACCCCTATTCCCCACTATCTGAAAACAAGTCACAGGTACAAAGCTTGCCCTGTTTAAGCTGTTCACTTGTTTCAGCAGGTTTTATGCCAAAAAGCAACAATAGAATTCAGACAACAGATGGCAAACATGATATAATATCTATTTATAGTTTAAAAGCTCTTGTTGCTATGGATAGGTTTTTAAAACTAACTTGTTTCTATGGTAGATATAGATTCTTATACTGCAAGTGTCAGATTTACACTATGGCCTGGAAACATTCAGACAGTATCACTGTCAGGTTTCAGAACAACTAACGCATGAATTGCTTTAAATAAACACTAATCTTTTTCTTGTGTGAAATCTGCAGTCTTTAAAATGAAATAAACAGTACACCGAAATGGTTTCTTGACTCAATTTCTTGTCTGGATCAATTAAAACCAAAATGGACCCTTGTCCTCACTATCGATTTTGTTGTTTATTCTACAGAAAAGCATTATTGATTCCAGAGAAGACATATGAACTCATCAAGGAAAAGGAGAAGGAAAATGAAAAGAAGAATGTGTTCAATAGATTTGATTAATTGCCATTGGACATGTAGCTTCTATTAAAGGGATTTATTAAGAAAAGATGGCAATGGCCTTAGTCTAGACACCTTCCCAGTTTATTCTAATCCCACCATTTACGCTGCTCTTCAACACAATACTGCTTGTGCTGATGTGCTGAATGTATTTCTGGTCGATTCTGCACATGTGACAGAATTGTGATCTATTTTTAATTGGATTTATGTTTTTAAAAAAAAGAGTGAAATATGTTATAATGCTACACAGTATGAAATTATATGAGCTCAACCTGCAATGATATTGTATCCAAATATGTATAATTCAATAAAGTTGGTCCCTCTTTTGCAGTTACTGTAAAACAGCTTCCATTCTACTTGGAAGGCTGTTCACAAGATTTTAAAGAGTTTCTGCGGGAATACTTTCTCATTCATTTTGTTGAGCACTTCTGAGGTCAGGCTCTGTTTCTCCGTGTTCTTCCACACAGAACTCATCAAACCATGGCTTTATATCACTTGTTTTGTGCACTGGTGCACAGACATGATGGGATATAAAATGGCCTTTTCCAAACTGGTACGCTGGAAGCATAGCATTGTCCAAGATGTCTTGGTATGCTATATATATTATATATATAAAATAAAAACATTGTGCATCATTAGTTCTTAGTCCTTGAGGGCCAGTTTCCAATACAGTTTGGTGATTTTTCTGCTGAAACCCAGCTGCTTCAAATAATCTCTTAATTACTGGGTTCAGTGGGTTTGTTTAGGTGTTGGTGAATTACAGACTTAAAAACTGACCCTCCAGGAGTTAAAAATCCCGGGTGTAGAAGGAAATACTTAATTTTAATCGAAAATACAAGAGCAAATAAATGAATTACATAGAGTAAAACCATAACACTCACTTTCACTCAATCTTAGTACTGCTTATCCTGTACATTATCACAGGAAGCCTTGACCCCATTCCAGAGGATTTGGGGCACTAGGCAGGGTACACCATGGACAGAGTGGCACTCCATCACAGGGCACAGAATCAGACGCACTCATATACTTTGGTTAATTTGGAAATTCCAGTTAGCCTAATCTGCATGTATTTGAAATGTGTGTGAAAACCAGAGTACAGTTAAACCTTGGATTGCATGCATAATATGTTCCAAAAACGTGCTTGTAATTCAAGACACTCATATATCAAAAGAAATTTCCTCAAAAGAAAAAATGGAAACTCAGATGATTAATTCCACAACCCAAAAATATTCATATAAAAGCATGGTCACAATGCTTTAGTAAACAGTACACATGCACACTGGGACCAAGCACGATTACTCACAATCCTGCAGCGCGAAAGAGAAAAGAAGCATTGATGTGCCACTTGGCAGACAGAGTGTATATGTACTGCTTGTATTTAAAGACCTTGCTCGTTTATAAAGTTAAAAAAATTATTAAAAACTTTTGCAAAACACTCACAGACCAAATTACTCGCAATTCAAGTTTTTACTGTACTTCAAGGAAACCCGCCAAGCACAGGGGGAACATTCAATCTCCGCACACAGACTGAGGCGGAACTTGAACCCTCAACTCTAGATGCACAAGGCCACATTGCAAATTTACATTTCTTTTTCACAGGGGATTTTTCAAATTTTTTATTTATTAAATTTTTTTTTTCTTCAGATTTTCTCCCCTAATTTAGTCATATCCAGTTTCTACCCCTTGCTGGAGGACTCCCACATTAAGGCTACTACTTAATCAGGGAGGGCCGAAAACTATCACATGTTTCCTCCAAACCATGTGATGCCAGCCGCCTGCATCTTTTTGAACTGCTTGCTCACGCACTATTTAGGGACGGCAAAATACACTCGGAGGACAGCGCTATCCACTCCTTCCGCTTGCATGAGCTCACAGATGCCCAGGACTGGCTGTAGAGCTGTGATTGATGTAAGAGCGCTAATTGCCTCCCATCCCACCCCAGGCCCTCGGTTGCAAGAGGCTACAGCATCACTCAGGAATCACCCTCGTGATCTCCGGATGATAGGGCAAGCACTTTTCTACTGTGCCACTTGGGAGCCAATTTTTTTTTTTTTTTTTTTTTTTACAATTACCTTTTGAACCTTATTGTAACATTAGCTATCATTCTTGTAACATCAATGTAGTTAGATGTTAGGATTTTTTCCAGTAGCCTAGTCTTTTATTGTCCATGTAATCTGATTATTGCTTTCAGTACATGACTCAATCTCTGAAATCACATGCTCACACTCACATGCAACACAATATGGAATGACCATAGAATCCAAAGTTAAATGTCAATTAAATGTTACCTCAGGCAGAACAAGGGTTGATAAACTGGCAGCACTTAGCTCAAGTTATGTGCACAATTTAATGGACATGTAGGTGGTGAGGGAAATGTCAGCAACGTTGTAACTTTTAAAAATTCAAGCATGTTAATGGTAACATGAAACAGCAATGGTGTTTGTGCGATATGCCATGTGAAGAGGGTAACTGAGCAGATGCCGATCATAGCAAGGCACAAACTGGTTTTAGCTTATGGTGATTTTTCATCAGAATATTAGCATGAACTCTGAAAGCTAATTTAACTCATATTATATATGGCATTACACAATGCACAATACACAAAAACATCATCCATAGATTTAGCTGATTTAGCTTGATTTAGTATTAACAGAATTCCAGTACTATAATGTGTAGGCACTATATTTAGCTATATTTGAAATCCAAAACAGGGGAAATATCACAGGTAAATTCATACTTCTTATCCAGAAAAGGAAGTAAATAAAATGAAGGAATCTAAAACAGCTTGGAACAGACAGAGCCCTGGAGCCCACAGCTTGAAATTCTAGTATCACACAATACAAATTCACCGAGAATAGTATCATCAAGAATCTATACTGTATATAGAGTCTAACAAGACACAGTGAGACTAATAAAGAGATACAGATGATCAGGGGAAACAGACAGGGGGCATGGACGAGCCAGAGCTGGAGCTGAAGTTAGAAAACAAAGAAGTAAACAGAACAACTGCAAAGGTTTAATTTTAACACTGAGAGAAATACACTCAGTCCCAAATGTCACCATTTCAACTTTACAAAATTTAAAGTGCCACCTCCAATTGGGCATTTAATCTTGAACCGATCATGAACTAACAAACTTGATGTGGTAACTTTACAGATGTTGGAACACCAGTGATATGACGTTGTCTTTAAAACTTAGATGTTGGACTAACATTGACAATATGACATTGGAATAATAGTGAAAGAATGACCCCAGCACAACATTGCAAACACGAGTTAAACATACCATTTGTTTATAGTCCCCCCACTGAAAAACAAGCTTGAAATACTCATACTACTGAAACATTTTTAAAAAATTTTGTCAACTAAGCCAAGTCCCTGATTGAG
Source organism: Heterobranchus longifilis (assembly GCA_028570985.1). Lineage (NCBI taxonomy): Eukaryota > Metazoa > Chordata > Actinopteri > Siluriformes > Clariidae > Heterobranchus > Heterobranchus longifilis. The sequence goes on from JAOVVB010145975.1 coordinate 4,079, forward strand.
AACCTTACCTGGGCCACAGTGGTTGGAGTGCTTAATGCTAGCCATTCATGAACAAGAAGCACCACAAAATAACTCTTACAAGTCAGATACTAGACATTAAGTCAGGAAGGAACAGACAGACAGACAGACAGACAGAAAGAAAGAAAGAAAGAAAGAAACTCGCTTTGGTACAATGAGCACTTCAGGCATTAGCAGGCTGTCATCACAAGTGTGAAACCAGACATTATACAATTCGGATGTTGTGTGAACACTATATTACGATGCAGTACTGTAGATACAGTACTTAGCAAAGCTCTATAGGATAATGCAAACAGATTCATGGCTAAAAACGGGGAAAACTCACTATGAGCCAAGATGAAATCTAACCAAAACGTTGGAGCATGAATGCAGTGCAAATCAAGACCGTTACAAGAATCCGATGTGACAGAAACAAAACAAGAATATGTGAAAACAAAAAACATGTGATCAGTGAACTGTAACCTGTAGTGCATGATGAGAGTGGTAGTCAGGAACAGAATCTAAGCAAAAAGGCATACAACAGAAAAGCGACATGAACTCATGACACCCTTATTCATTTACATTCAAACGAAGTGGAGATGGGCAAGCAGTTTGCTTTAAAAATGGACTTTTCCACCTCCTTCAAACAGCCTTACAGACATAGAAAATGAATCTAATGTTTTGTTACAGTGCATGGGGCCAACTGTGGGTAATTTGCTGCTTGTCTTTCATGTGCAATAATAAAAAAAGGACTAACAATGGTTTATTTAAACCTGAGACCGTTAGGCATTAAGCATAATTGGTTGTGACAATTCCTTCTTCTCCAAACATGGAGGACATACTAATCAGACAGGACATAGAGGACATATCACCCATATACGTGATCCCAATCCCCCCCCCCATCCCTCCATCTTGTTCCTTTGAAACTGATTTGAAACTGAAGCATACTGACATGTTTTCAATCTTGTGACTTGCCTTTTATATTTGACACCTTTCTAGAACCATTCAGAAATAAGTGCACACATTTAATAGCTGAGCTGCCATCACCCCCCACTCAGGGTTGTATTCAGTCAGCTGTCCGGATTCCTGCTAAAATAAACCTTTTTGTCTTTTTGTCTAAGATTGGATATGACAGAAGCATCTTCCATGCAGAGCAGTGCCACTTTTCCTTAAAATGGCCACAAAGGAGAGCAAGTAACCACGCTGTTTAATTGCTGTAAAATGGCCTCACGGTGAGGATCCTGTGCACTCTTTTACCTTTCACTCCCGCACTTTTTCAGGGTTAGTGAGTGTATGGCTGCCGTCGATAAATCACCCTTCATTGCTCACCTCAATAGCACTCTGGTGGCCACACGCATCTGGGAAAGATGCCAAATGCAGTCCATTCATCCGTTTGACAGGAAACACATCAATATGCCACCATGCTGCCTGGCAGCATACAATCAGCAGCTATAACTGAAATACATGAGGGTTTTTTTGTGTTTTATGCAAAAAAGAAAAAAGAAAAAAAAATCAGAAAATGGTTTGCAAAGTAGCACAATAGTCATTTTAAGCACTTGTATAAGTGTTTAAAACACCTAGTATATCCTGTACATTTGTTGCTATGATCAGGTGGAATGTGGGAAAAATCTGAAGATTGATAAGATGTCTTTTTAAAGACAATGGCCCTTTAATTGTCAATAGAAATGATTGTATGTGTATTAGAGCTCACAGAATAACATACAAAGGAAACCTAAAGTGAGTCATGAAATTCTCATACGTCTTCGAAACATTGACTTAAGTGCAATTGATCCAAGGTCCCGTCTACCAATCCCTTACGTGCATGTCATATGCACTGAACACATCCAATTTTACCCTCATGTATATTAAATTACCATGAAACATGCCCTGGAGCATATGCTGCAATAATAAGTCAATACAAGGAAAGCATTCAGCAGAGTACAATAATGTGAGGAAAGAAAGCAATGTCCAAAATGGAGAAGGCACAACAACACCAATAATAATAATAATAATAATAATAATAATAATTATTATTATTATTAGTATTATTTTAAATACCCACACACATTGAGTTAAAGCTTAATTTGTTTGAGGTAGCTGCAAATAAAATGACACGAATTTGTGCTCTGCTTTTAAAATAAAGCTGTTTAAGACAATAATCAGGTAGAAAACTGATTTTCTAACCTGACCTGCAAGTAGTTAAGTGCACTCTATTTAAAGCTATGTTCTAATAGTTTAGGTCAGCTTTAACTGAAGCTTAATTTGTGAATACAGATGAGCCAACTTTCCATCACGAACAAATAAACAAGTCCATATTTCATGTAGGCAGTTCTTTCAGTAAAGACCTAAAAGAAATTAATCAAACACTGAAAATCAGGCTACCAAAATCAATGAGACCACATCCTGGTTTGCACCTGATGGTGCGTTTTATATATTTGTAAATGTAACTATGGCGCACTATTTTATTTTATTTTATTTTATTAAAGCTTGTGTAATTTTTATTATCAATGTATTTGTTTTACTCATACTGTACTTTTCTTCCTACTTTCTATACTTATGGATGATGATGATCAAACATACTGATATTTATTATTACTTATCAGTTACCATGCTTAGTGTGGTAGAAAATCTCACTAATATCTATATAGTAAATGGTTTATCCTTTAATCCTATAGATAAAATTTGCAATGTTAATTCACCTTAATGTTATTAAATGTATAAGTAACTTTAATAAATATATTATTACCATCATCCTCATTATTATTATTATTTTTATTCTAACTTTAATTTTATCTCAATGAGGTGACTGGGTACTTTGCGATGCCAACAGGTGGACTGAATATTATGTGCATGGTGTGAAAAGGACATCAAATCCTGGTTGTAGATGTCCTGTGTTTCCAGGATAGACTCCAGATCCATTATGACCCAGACAAGGATAAAGTTATTAGTGAAATTGAAATGAAAGCATTTTGCGTAACATTATTTTTTGTTTTTAGGTAAAGGTGGAGCTCTTGTGAGTTCATGAGTGTAGATATTTATGGTAAACTGCTAAAGATTTCTTAGTTCAGTTGTGCAAGCCTTTTGCCTATTGTGATGCTGGTGTCTGATCCACCTGACTACTGCTGTGGTTAATAAAGCAAGAGTGACCTCATGCCCAGCATGCATATTATGGCTGTTACAGTGGTGCAATGAAAAAAAGGATACTAACATCAGTTACCAAAAAATGATTTGCATATAGTCAATATTTTTTTTCATGATTTTCATCAGGCTGCATGTCAATTATGAAGAGATTGTATTTCAGAGCTTCCGGCTCTGTCCATGTTGACTAATCTAAAATTGTTCTTCTTTGTCAGGGCAATCTGGTGATTATGTAGAATATTAATGTTCAGTTGTAGATTTGTAGAAGTGCTGGATTTAGTATTTAGTGCACAGAAGCTCCTTAAAGCCTTCAAATCACATTTTTTTCAATCTCTCTCTCTCTCTCTCTCTCTCTCTCTCTCTTAAGCCTACACAGGATATGTCAAACAGTTGGCAATCCAGAGTGTCGAGTACATAAAGTATCCTGGCCAGTACAGTAAATCATGCAGAAAATTATTTTGTTCAAAATGTGGAAAAAAGGGAAAACTTCATAATTTTCTCATACTTTTTAAATATCAGGGTCTGGAAACAGAACAACTTTTAGCTGTAAAATTTAAACTTTACAATATGTACAAGTAATAAAATAGAATTAAAATCCGAGTGTGTCCGCTGCATCCCATACAGTACCAAATGTACTGTACTGTTTATGAGATCAGATGATTCTCAAAAGCATATCATGTAGTGTGTGCCTGTACAAAGATAAGGCACTGTCATCAACTACTAAACTAGTACTGAAGTTAAGTTGATATTAGTAGAAGAGGAGGCTGATGATTTGGGCTAAAGTTTTTTTTTATTATTATTGTTTTTAATGTTTCTTGTTTTGAAAATGTTTTGCATCAAAACTTAACAATTCTTAACTTTTTCTAATTTGTTTCTAGTATGACTTACTGCAAAAAGTAAGCATAAAGATCAAAGCATAAAGGTTGATATATATTTTTGCATAAAAAATTAATAGTAAATAGCTTTTTTAAATAGGCACCAGCAGTGGATGGTCGATTTATAGTATTTTGTCAAATACCACAAAATTCACACTGATATGACTATAATATTTTGGCATTTGTGCCCCTGTGACTCAAAGAACAACTTAAAAAAAAAAAAAGCCAAACATCTCTTTTTGTATTCAAACTGATCATGTCTCAAAAAAAAGTGGTTAAATATGAGAAGTTACCGAAATCCGTGCATTTAAATAAATGTTAATTATTAATTTAACAATTATTGTTTACAAATAAATGAAAACAGTAATAGCATTAAAAGTATTGTTTACAATTAAAAGATAAAACTGCAAATAAAATTGTTTAGTAATTGTTAAATCTTTGAAATGGACTCCAGTCCATGCCTCTGCTATAATCAGAAGATAGCATATTATAGAATAAAATAGATTCTGTTCTGAAACATGGAGATCAGACTCATCTGAGAGCTGGAAAACAAGAGAACAATTTGGTGCAACATAAAAATTAAGTAATTTATAAATGTAATAAAAAACTGTAGTTAAAATTATACCTTATTACTGTGTGCTAAAATTTAATCACAAGAATTAAAGTAGGCCAGGTTTCCTTTATATCTACCAACTTCTGAAGGTTTTTCAGTGTAGTTTTTTGGTATGTGAATGCAATTATTCAATGCTTTGTTCTCAGTTACTGTTCCAGCCTGTGTTCAACTCTACAATTCATCATTATACAGTTATTTTAGGTATGCTAGGTTTAACATGTTTCTAAAGGGTGGGCCAACCCTTTTATAAGGTTTCCTCTATACTCTATTGATTGGAAAAGCTGTTTAAAAATGTGTTCCATAAGCTAGCCAAAACAACTTGTTGCAACTGATATTTAATTGAAATTAAACTTAAGTTGCTTACTGAAATATCAAAAGCACATGTAATACAAAGCATTGTAAACATCTCAAGTGTAAACATTTTTCAGTTTATTTGTTTACAGCAGCTTGTGTGTGTGTGTGTGTGTGTGTGTGTGTGTGTGTGTGTGTGTGTGTGTGTGCAATATTGTAAACAACTAATATTCGTGATGACATGACTAAGTGTTTTGAACCGAACTGAATTAGGTCACACGTAGGCTTATTGGAACTGGCACAACCATCTTGGATGATAGACTTGCAACTTGTTGGGCCCTTTCTGCAATCATTTAAGTTCATCTGAGTGACTGCTGGCATTCGGATTTTTTTTTGCAAACCATTCACCTCTGTTTATTTTCTGGCCTCCCAATTGAGCAGAACATTCCTTAAATGCAAGCAGCTGAATCAAGATGATGCAACAGCTATCCAATGCTGGGAGCACAAGAGAGCAAAATTCGCAGTGCTCTTGGGAAGGGAGGGGTAGTATACTCTCTCTCTCTCTCTCTCTCTCTCTCTCCCCTATCAAATACAGTGACACTAACCAATCATGAGTGTCTATGAGCTCATGCTTGCAGAAGTGGGCAGATAGTGCTTTCTTAGAGTGTGTTATGCCGCCCCATGACATTGCATGAGCAGTAGTTTGAAAAGATGCGTTCAGCTGACTTGACAAGTCCCAGGGCAAGCACAAGCATTTACTATCCCTGGCTGGTAATCGTTGCAGCTGTCCATGCCTTAGTTAAGGAGAAAATAGTGGGAAAATGAAAACAAACAATTATAGAATTGTTTATACAATTAATTATTAAAATAGAATCTTGGGTCTGAAGGTTGAGAATTTTTTTTATGGATATGTTAAATATTTTTATATTTTAAATTCAGGCATGAAGGAAGTCAAATTTGACAGTAGCTAGACGGTATATAATATTTCTTCAAGCTGATTGAGATGATTTCTTCCTTTTGATTAGACATTCCAACTTAACTTCAACCCACTGTGAAGCGTTTAATCTGCTGAAGAAATATTTTCCTCCAAATCGGAGATTAACTTAGGCTTCCCATCTTTTCTAATAAGTCAAGCCTTCTGATTTATGGATGATCATATTAGTTTAGCTACATATGAAATGGTGAGCCAATCAGTGTCCCTTTCCCAGCCAAACACCCAATGGATGAAAGTCTGAAGTAAAGTAAGGTGTGAGAGAATTTCTTCTCATAGAGTTTACAGAGCCAGATGCCCTACCGGGAAACACGTCACATCACCTAATGTTATGCCCACATTGGGCAAACATGCACAGAATTAATATATTTATTCTGACGAGAGAGAAATTATTGTTTCAAGTGTTTTCATGGCCACTGTTCACCTACTGAACCCATTAGCAAAGGTTTACACGCCCTTCTCATTCTGATTAAAAATTAATTCTGGTCAGATTGGGTGAGGCTGTACTGATTGAATGATGCATTTTTATTCACATTGGGCTACTATTGCAGTTATTAATGGAACGTTAACATCCATGTAAATGCATGTAGTCAGTGCCAGATGCTGCAGCAAACAGAAGTCTGTGAGTAGAAAACTGAAATTTCTTGGAAAAATATCCAGAACTAATGGATTTATTTTCTTTAGATTTTTTTGTTATTCTTAAGCAGCTAAGGCATTTACTTCTTATTTAATTGGATGCTAGTGAATGATAGTTGACAGATGATAGTTAATGATTTACACTGACAGCCTAGTTGTAACATCTAGTTTATACATATATACTGTATCTAGTATATACTGTATATAGCCCGAGATCCATTAGCAGAGATTAATCACCAGCCGGTGCCCATTCCAGTCATTTATGATCATATATGATTGTTGCTTATATGTTATAGTAGCATTTAGTTCATATATGTGTAATGGCTGCATTTGTGTGATCATTCATTTGTGCGACCACTACGTGTACACAATTTAGAATACCACATACCCCTTAATCTGTTTAAGTGCTGCCAAGAGATACATACAGATACTGTAGATGACATGACAGCAACATGACATGATGAAAAGACAGGCCCCAATCTTTTCCCATTTGTATACCAGTTTGGGAGAATGAGGGTTTGAATGAGAAACACCCATACATGACTGATTAATAATTTCGGTCGTAATTATTAGGCTAATTAAAACCACTCAGTGTGGATCATGTGATGAAAAATAATATATAAATTGAATATTTCATAACTTCTTTAGTTTGAGTCTTTGGCAATTAATGAACAGATTTCAGAGCTGAATTGTTAGGATCACTGTGTGAGCAGCTAATTTGTATTTATGAAACCAACAGGCCATGTTTCCATGACGCTTCACTCAGTGTACAAAAAGGCTTAATTGTTGTGTTTCTGCATTTCAGATATGAGTCAAACCACTCACTGCTATGATTTCATGAATACAATAAAGAACTTTCCATTTGACCTTTGTTGATTAGATTAATTTTTTTTCATGTGCAATAATAAAGAAGCCCACCCTTTACTAATAAAGAATTAGTAAAGGGTGGGGTATATTTTCTGAAAGTGTGTAAAATAAAGTTAAAATCCATAATTAATATAATGCGCAATATTCTAACATGATAAATATTTCAAATATGGTGTATTATGAGATAAAAAATAAAAAAAATTCCGTATTTACTAAAAAACCCAAAATGTTTAATTTATAAAACGTTCCACATGTCAGCTGTGGGAATGTATGCTTTTTAAATCTACAGTAATATCACCTGTCTAATATTGTGTAGCTCCCCTTCTGCTGCCGAAACACCTCTGACCTGTGAAGGCACGGACTCCGCAAGACCTTTACACTGCGTTCCAAATTATTATGCAAAGTGGATGTAAGTGTCATAAACATTAAATGTTTGGTTTTTAAATTAAACT
>JAOVVB010145986.1:0-11937 GCA_028570985.1 Heterobranchus longifilis
TTCCTCCTCCCCGAAGTCAAAGTCTGTGCCCTCCCTTCTGCATGTACACACACACATGCACACACACACACACACCACCACAACAACCTTTACGGCAGCCTTGATCTGCTCGCTGTACAGGAACTGCTGGGCCCTCCACCCTTTCATGCCCTGCTTCAGTCACCCACATCTGGAGCTGGTCAAAGTCCCCGAGCTCCCCAAGGGAAAGACTTTGGTGGCCCCCCGAAAAAGAAAAAGTCCCATTCTGTCACTTCCTGGAATCCACGAGGGAATAAAAATGACCAGACATCCCTCTGTGGAGATGCACACACATGGATTCTTAAATTCCTAACAAAGTGCTCATCAATAGCTAATATAATGTGTGTATTCAGTCTTTACCAGGTGATTCCATTGTGCCTCATACTGGTTTTCAAAACAGCATTGTGACAAGTATGTGATGAAATAGCTTCATCACATGCTGAGGAATAAAAGGCATGAAAATGCGAATGCGCCTGTGAATATTTCAAATCAAAACAATTCATACCAGCAGCACTGCGAATTTGCGAAACTTATTCAATATAAGGTTCAAAATTCCAACAGGCAGAGGACCAACTACTGGGAGCCTATTGACCCAGAGTGGTGTTTGGGTGTCACATAAGTTATTTTATTGAGTTTCCTTTTTGCAAAATGCTCAGTGAATTTGAGTTTCCTCTGGTAAACAATTAATTAGTGCAGAGGTTCCCAAATTTATTCAACTCGAGACCCAAAACAGAAATTTGGTGTCTCTCCAGGACCCAAATAGGGCTGCAACTAAAGATTATTTTCATTGTTGATTAATCTGTTGATTATTTTCTCCATTAATCGATTAGTTGTTTGGTCTATAAAATGTCAGAAAATTGTGAAAGATGTCGATCAGTGTTTCCCAAAGCCCAAGATGACGTCCTCAAATGTCTTGTTTTGTCCACAAATCAAAGATATTCAGTTCACTGTCACATGAGAGTAAAAAATGACACAAACAGATTAATCGATTATCAACATAACTGGCAATTAATTCAAAAGTTGACCACTGAACTTGATTAATATTTGCAGCTCTCGACCCAAACTAGCAAAAACACATAATGAATTGCTATGACATCTACATTTGTGCAGCACATTAGTTTTTTATACTCTGTATTGGAAGTATGTTAAATTGCACCATCCCTATAAAATAAAAATACATTAAATTCAGTTTATAACACAACAAACCATGAATTTAAAATGTAAACGGATTGTAACATTGTTATATATTTTCCTCTGCCGATTGGCAACCCTATATAAAAACGCATTTTGTGTCCCGACCCTAACTTTGGGTGTGTATATATCAGTGGGGTTTTATTGTGAAAGGTAAGAACAGAAGGAGTGGATCTGGTATGTGCTGACTTTGTCAAGGTTGAAAGGAGTAATACAGTTTATAGTCTTGGTTCAGAACACAGATCCTTGTTGTTACCTCGATCGGAAAAAAAAACTCACGTTCTGTGTGAAAGTACTCTTTACAAAAACAACAATTCGAAAAAAACATATTGCCATGCAAACTGGAAAAAAAAACGCCCCCACTGTGTAAAGGCCTTTAGACTTAATACATCATATTAATAGCCAATTCTTCCAATATTTACCAGACCTTCTATAGCTTTTCTGCCTTTTTTCAGAATCTGTCCACACCTTCTGTCTATGCACACTCAGCTGCATGTGTATGTCTTTATGAATGGACGTGTCTCAGGGGAGTCCATTCTGCCTATAAGTGGTAATAAAGTTAGGTTTTCCATAACATGATGAATCCTCCCCCAGGCTACAAATCCCTTCTCCCCAGTCATTTGAATAGTGAGCTGGTCCCACTAGATCTTATCCCCCCCCCCCCTTGAAGTTCAAACTCATGTTAAATGACTTCCTTGTTCCTGTGCAATCTTTTTGACTATGGTGTTGAAAACCAGGTGACTTGCCCTCGGGCGAGGCTTTATAAAGTCACATCCTGCATGCTGCATGAGATCCTTGTGGGCTAGGCTGGGTGTCTCAGACTTATGTCTAAGAGGTTTATCAGCTCGTGCCTCGGAGATTAGTCAGTGCTTACTATCAGGATGATTCCACTTCAAACTGTACTTTTCAAGCCATTTTAGCGGCTAGTCACTCCTCTTGAAAAATGCAAAGCTAGAAATGAAAACCTCACCCAGAGTGCTTAAATGAATACATAACTTTATTTAAATAAATGCTTTGTCATAACAAAAAAAAGACAAAGGTTAAAAGAGTACATAAATTACAAGTTGAATAAATATTACACAGTGATATTCACTTTAATAATTTGAGATTTTTTGTCTTTTTTTTCTTATTTGTTTTATGTAGTTCCAAATACTGACCATTTTATTTCCCACTATCCTCCTGCCACCGATGGGTCCATTTCACAAGCCAGTGAACACCAAATTATGAAAACCAATTGTATTGACTCATTACATCCAGAAAGTGTTATGTACTCAGAAAAAAAGCTGTACTGTCGTTACTGTACTACTGAAGTATGAAATGTGAATATGAGTTTAAACCAAATAGGAAATGTGAAACCTAAGGAAGTCACTACTCGCAAACAGGCGTGGGGAACAGGAAGTCACTGACACTACTAGAGACTTTTTTTTAAAGCCTGAACCTCAACCTGCGATCCAAAAAGAAACAAATACCTGGAAGCCTCTGTCGTTTTTCCAATTCAGTTCAGATGAAACCACAGAAAGTCTGGACGCAGCACCGACTGTGCTGTGATTGGCTAATACCTCGGAATTATGAGTGACGACTTAACTTTGTTCGGCTCATATTCGTGTAGCATTACGATTACAGCACAGCACAAACCTGCTCTCTTCTTTCTGGGGACTTAAAATTAAGCACATTACAAAATCTGGTGAATCGGTGCTAATGACTGATTATCTGGCGATAGCAATGTGCTTTCCTGTGCTGTGACAAGAGTGTGTGGCTGAAGCATTAAAGAGATACTTTGGCGATTTTGGAGCACTTTGTGTGAGCTGTGTGTGGACGGGCAGTGTTTGACTTCCCTCCGTGGTTGCGGTGCACGTTAGGGAGATCTGCCGAGATTCTGAGAATTCCCTGCGCCGTGACTGCGGAGTGAGGCCGAGTACTGTTCGTTTACACACAGAACTCACACTAGAATAACACTAGGCTGGATTTAAATCAGCGAAATAACTCGTTTTACTCATTTAGCGGCTGGCTGGCTAGTTAGCTAGCTCGCTTGCTAATTCCACCATGTTTTCATGTTTCATTAGTTCACGAAAATGAGCCGAACAAAGTTGTCACTCATCTGGCGATAGCAATGTGCTTTCCTATGCTGAAGCAAGAGTGTGTGGATGAAGCATTAAGTTGTTAAATTTGACTAATTTAGCAGCTGGCTAGTTAGATAGCTAGTTTGCTAATTCCTTTATGTTTTCATGCTACACTGGTGGTTACTGGTTACGCTGGTGGTGGGTGGTGCCCTCACTCCCCACCGCTAGGAAACTCACATTACTTCGCCAGGAGACAAGACCTTTAAATAGCTGCTGTAGCAACTCAAATTCAGCCAACGTGAGACCCAGCACCAGAGGTCTGATCCTGATTCACCAGATTTCGTAATGTGCGAGTCACAGCACAGCCAACGCTGCATCAAGTCTTTCGTAAGGCATGGTTTCATCTGAACTAGGTTGGAAAAACGATAGACACTACCTGGAACATTGAAGTATTCACACACTTGATTGATCCAGACAGTGAATGGTCCCAGATATTTCTTTGTTTTTTTGACTCAAAGAGTATCAAATCAAAGTGATACTCTGGTCCTCATTCAGTATTGAATTCCCCAGATTTCCATGATTCCTGGTAACTGTCGTGCTAACTGTATCTAATGTCATGCAATTGGTGACCCCATATCGGGGAAGTGGCTAGGCCCTGATTACGACCACTGCCCATGGCGCTCACTCTTCCTCTTTCCTTTCCCCTCTGTCTTTTATCTCCCCTTTCTATCTCAACTCTCATCTCTGTGCAATTGGCCATGAGAACATCTCTAGCTGCGTGTTACTTTAAATCTATTTTCCCTAAAAGATGTTGCTGTATTGGAGGTCCCAGGCATGGGCTGCACAGCCCCTGTCAACAAAATATTACCTCAAAGCACCACCTATAAAAGGTAAGCACAAGATGACACAACATTTAGCTTTTGTGGCTGTTTTTTTTTTTTCTTTTTTTCCCACCAACTTCATGATACCACATCTTAGGACGTCGTTGTGTGTCAATATCAATAGTGAGTAACTGAAATAAGTGCAAGCTGCTTTTTTTCGAAAGTGGTAGTGGGGATTTGGTGTTGGAAGTGGGGCAAGGAGCCTTGATAATATATTCACAAGCGGAAGCCATTTAGGATGCACGTATCATTTCTCTTTTGTCGCAGCAAAGGAAATGGTTGATTTACCTCCAAACATCCTTTGGCTCCCCTCTCTGGCAATCATATACATTGGCATTCATGTGAAAAAGCAAGAATCTTAGCTTATTGGTTGTCAAAGAAAGAGAAGAGGGAGGTTTAACTGACTGTGGTTACGCAGCAGTTCCTCACACGTCATTCTTGTCCAGAATTGCCCCGAGGTACAGGCGTAGATTACAAATGGATTTGCTATGCGGTGCTGTCACCATTTACAGGACCTACCACATTCATTGTTCTTCTCTTAATCAGAACTAAACCTAGACCTCTTGATCGTTGTATCAAGTATCAGCCGCGGCAGGGGGGCTGTCTGAAAAAGGAAACTGCCCCATTTGATATCCATGTCACTTTCACGTCACTATTTAAATGTATTTGCATGTAGGAAGGCACTGTGACTTGCACACAGAGAGAGAACTCTTAAATGACCCTGTTATCACCTGTAACCTTTTTGTTTTTGATCATGCTCCCCTTAGATGTATAATCTTTCCATGGAGGCATAACGCATTCTCACTCCCAACTCGTCACATACGGACACTTGATCAGGACCCCTCGGTGTCACTTTTTTTTAACACTCTGGGTGCCTCTTTTGCGTCACTTTTCAATGTGCAGGGTAGTCCGATACCCCTTTTCCACCAACATGGAACAGATTCTGTCCTTGTTCACACACCTAACCATTAGGGGCATTTCGACCTAAAATAAATTGTTTCAGAACCCAAAAAGGTGGTTTCCAGCTGGAACAAACAAATTGCAGGTTTTCTTTTACCTGAAGTGCAAACCAAAGTGGAGGTGTCATATTTTACAGGTTGGAAAGAGAGGATGGAGTCTTGCACATAATAGACTTCTACGTCTTCTTATCATTAACAGTTGGTCCATGCTTGGTTTTTGGATATAAACAAGTATCTGTAATAAAGGAACAAAAGTTCTCAGGTAACCAATGTGATCAGCCTTATTGCTACTGTTGTTTACTTCCGTGGAAACTAGGGCTGATTCGCTCGATAGTACCAAGGTTCCAAGAATCTGGTTCACGAACCAGAGCTAATTTGGTGGATAAAGGGTACAATTAGGCTTGGGAACCAAAAACCAAGAACCAATTAGAACTAATAGCAAATTGCCAAGAACTGGGTACCCATTAAAATATGAGAACTGAATCCATTAGAACCGAATCCAATTCACTTTAAATTGTCTTATTTTAATGGAACAATAAAAGTCAAAGTAAGCTCTGAAATTAATAATATTTTAGTTTTCTTAACATTTGACCTTTTTATTTACCTTACTGGAATAGAAACTGGGAATCGATGTGAACCGGAATTGACAAGCAGAATCGGAATCGATAAAATTTAAACAATACCCAACCCTAGGTACAGCAGACATCAACATGTGGTTAACGTTGTGAACTCACACAAAACCACTTGGTTAGGTTCAGGAAAAGATTGTGGTTTGGGTCAAAAATAAGTATGTTTGTTAAGTTGACTTTTGGATTCACTTGGATTTTGGACTTTTGCAGGAACATGGGTCAAACAAGCACAGGACTTTCACCCAGAAGACCGCTCCTGGATGAAAGTCCTGTGCTTGTTTGACCCATCCATCCACCCCAACCTCCTCCCTACATGGACCTTGTCGCTCTTTGTACTATGTTACGTAACTTCCTCCTTTAGAAGCAGACCTGCATGTCTAAAACTGACGCTAAAGAGGTAAAAAAAGTGACATTAAGGGGTCTTGACCAAGCATCCGTACGTGACGAGTTGGGAGTGAGAACGGTTTGGGAGGCATGTAAGCAGAAGGGTTGCAGAGGGTTAGCTTCTTTGACTGCCCTGTAGTCTAATGACACTGGGTCATTGTCCTGACAGGCTACAAGGACCTATTCAAATTCTTTACAGGCTAAAATCATTTTTTTCCAAGCACAATTACATTGTTGTCATACTATGTTTCTACAGGAAAAACAACATTCAATAACTATATTTAAAAGTAATGTAATACACCATGGTTACACTGTAGTAGCAGTACTGAGGGGAAACCACTTGATAAAGGAACATGGCTCAAAAGTGGGCGGTCTTTACTTCACTGAAGGCAAAGAAAACAGCACAAACAAAACCATACAAAACTACACTTCACACAACTGAATCAGAGAAGCAACTGGCCTGACTGGCAAGTTTGATTATGCACTCAACTCGAAAGATCGAAGTCAAACTTGAGTCCCATCGCTTAAGCTGAAAACGCGCATCTTTATTTCGCCGGTAGTCAGCGCTCTCTAAGCTCTGTGTTGCCCTGCATGGCAGTGTCTGTTTAAATAGGCACAGTTGGCATATCAGGCTAGCTACATTGTCGAAGAGCCACTTAACATAGGTTCATCTGTGACGATCTGCTTACTCTTTTGTTTCCAAACGCTCCGTGTCCCGAGACATACTTTACATTGGTTATAGAGAAGGCCAGCCCCAAGACCACTTCAAGCGCTAGCAATACTTGTTGTGACAAAATCAAACAAAAGAGAAAGAAAAAAAGGACATTCTTTTTGTAATAGGCTCACTCCATCATACACTAACACAGGCGGATACATACCACACACACGCACTGTACACATACACGCATTCATGCACGCATCATTTAGTGAAGTTACACATATCTAAGCAGGTTCCCCTATTCATAAGTGCTCTGACAGAACCACATACCCAGATAGAGTCAACTGTTACAGCATATCCCTATCTATTGTTTCTTTTTTTTCTTTTGGAAAACAGACAAAAAAAACCAAATTACTCTGCCAATCGTCAGTTCCACAGTGGCATCATGTTCCACAGCCTAAAACTGATCTGTTTTCAATCAATGTGCCTGATACTTTTTTTTTTTCTTCACAATGATTTTGTGTTAATTTGACATCATACAAAATGTTGCATTGAAACCCCCAGCTTCTATAAAAATATATCCATTGTGTGCATATATTTTCATGGATCTGCAGCCAGGGGACCCCGCCTCATACAAGGGGTCCCATGAGCAATAGTCAAGGGATCTAGTAAATCTTCTGGGACTTTTCCCCTCATTCGGAGATGAGTGCTTGGTCAACAACAGAAAAGAAAAGAGAAAAAAAAAAAATACAGGTGTCTTTTTTTCAGCCTGTTCTTTCATTTGGATTTTTTTTTCTTCCTTTTTTTTCAATTTGAAAAAACAAAAATCTTGAAGTGAACGGAGGGCGGAGCGTACAGATGTGATTCAGAGAGGAGGCGTGGGCCCTGGGTCACGTGATGGTTAGGGGTGAGGGGGGATGGGGGTCAAAGGGTGGTCCTCCCCTTTTCACTCGTTGTTGTTGCTGTTCTCCAGGTCTTTACATTGAATGTCCCCTCCGCTGTAGTCTGTTCCAGGGAGCTGAACGCCGTACTTGTCCACACACCAGCAGATGCCTCGTTTGCGGCCGCGAGATGGCTTGCACTGTGGGCCAGAAAACAAGATTATAGTTTTGATGAAAACAGGTGCAAGGGTTAGAAAAAGGTGGTGAGGGTAAAGGCCTGGTCACACCGGAAAGTGGCGCAGCAAATTTAATTAGCATATCTTCAGGAAATAGGCTAGTAGCGCAGTGATATAGTGACTATTCAAAGGGAACTGTTGTCGCTGGCAAACTAATGCTTAAAGGAATACTTCACCCTCTAAATGACCATTTGTATATAAATTACTCACTGAGTATTACATTTGAATTTGTGAAGAAAACGGTGAACGAAGAATCCAAAAACTGAGAAAAGTCTTGATGAAGTTTAGTAATAGGCGGCCATATTCAACAACAGCAAAACTATATATATAAAAACATCCGTTCACGCAACTCGTGCGATATAATCCAAGTCTCATTTATCCAGTCGCATGACTTCCCATGCATTTTCCCATGCACACATGCATTTTCGATAAAACCTTACTATTTACAAGTTTGCCCAGGCGTACTACTCATCCATGTTCGAGACTGTTTGTATGGAAGAGTTGTAAATATTTAGATTTAAGCAAAAATGCATATGTTTGGGAAAGTAGTGTAGTTAGTAGAAGTAGTTTACTAGTTTAGTAGAATTACTTCAATTCAACAAGAATTGATTCTTCGTTCACTGCGGAGGCATGCGAGAAAAAAAAAAGTTTTCTTCACAAATTCACACTTGATGAGTAATTGATATACAAATTTTGTGGGTGGAGTACTCCTAATACGTACTAATAAGTACTCTTAATATGCTAGCCAGTCAGGAACATGTTAGCGCTAGTCAGTCACAATTGTGACCACAAAAGCTCTTCAAACTAGCTTGCTTGCTAACTGTCCAGTTAACAAGCTTGTTAGCTTGCTGCTAACAGGTCAAAGTTTCAAAGTAGGTCCACTGATA
The DNA here is from genome assembly GCA_028570985.1 of Heterobranchus longifilis. Taxonomy (NCBI): domain Eukaryota; kingdom Metazoa; phylum Chordata; class Actinopteri; order Siluriformes; family Clariidae; genus Heterobranchus; species Heterobranchus longifilis. The sequence continues at coordinate 8,785 of JAOVVB010145986.1, forward strand.
GATGGTGTTGTGACCATAAAGGTACAGTACATGGAATGGTGGGAAAAATATAAAACAATGACTCTAAATGCAAGATATCAATGCAAAGTTAAAAAAAAAAATGTATTTGGAAGGATATTTGTGAAGCAAACCCACCTGCTTGCGCTTGAAGAATCCTTTTCTGTCACAGTTGGGAAGGTACAAAGACAGAGCCATTACACGAGAAGTGTCCTTCATTCCCTGAATGATCCCATCCAGTTTTCTCCTGCATGGACCCTTTTGGGGAAAGACAGCACAGGGTTACAAAGGCTATGCAAAGTCAGTTCATTCAAAACACAAATTGTCAAAAAAGTGTATTAAGATTTAATGATGAAGGTGTCGCTTGCATTGCTAGATAGTAGATACTACCACTAGGAGTCACCAAAGTCAGGAATGTTCCAATTCTACACATAGTAGCTTTAAAAAATTATACAGGTACAATGTAACATTGAAAACTTACAAATTCAGGCTCATGCTTGTCGATGGGCAGAGGGGAGTAGTCCATGGGGGAGCCCATGGAGCGCTGCTTGCCGAGCTTCCTCTTCTGCTCCTTGCGCAGCGCGTGAACTTTTTTACTGTTCACAATGTCTTTGGGAAGGAGTGGCACTTTAGCCGGCTGCAGCTCCTCTGTAATCTCTGTGGTTATGGTGTCCTCGTGTTCTCGAGACTCGCGATCTGCAGCGGAGCAAATAAAATACGACCAATTAATGTCACGTTTTTAGACCAAGCTGCAACTTCGCGTCAATGCATTGACATCGCCGTATGTGTATGATTCATTTCTTAATTGGCAATATGTGATAGATGATTTACAATAGAATACAATGTGAGAAAATGTTTGGCACTGGCTGGCAAGTTGTGCCTGCCCTCTGCTGGACAGAAGCGTGAATAGATTTAATAGAATTCCTTCACTTAAAGCTTCAATTCAAGCTGTAAACACAACATTGACATATTATCACCATATACAGTTGTTATGAACATTTTAGCACAACAATTGCCTCAATAGACAGGAGCAATTATTTGGAGTCGTGTGTCCAGGTAAGTCAAATATTCACTGTCATTGTCACTGTCAAGGAGCTTATGTTTTTGGTTCGGTTTGTTTGTTTGTCAGCAGGATTACAGAAAAACTACTGGCCTGATTTTCATGAAACTTGGTTTAGCATAGGCCAGATAGTTCTAGATGTAGTTGACTGCAAGATAGAGGACAATGCAAAATGTAAGTCTGATGTTTGGTTCCATTTTTGGTAAAATAGTAATTGACAAGACAAAGACTCAGTTGCCCATGGGTAGCAATGGAAACAATTTGCACCAAACTGTTAAAATCCTTCAATCTGTGTTTAAAAGTCTCCGAAAATGGAGCGGTTTCTCATTGCACTAATTTTTCAGTGGGAATTTCCCACATGTTTGTTTATTTAATCCCCAGCGTTATTTTGTGATGAAACTAGTCTTTAACTTTAATTGGAACTAGAACATAAAATTCAGGAATGTAAAATGCATCTGTAAAGGGTAATGTCTGATCTAATTACAGTCATCATAGACCCATAATCAAGTATCATGACGAGCCAGTAAAATTTAGATATATGACTTATATTGGCAACATTTTTACAAGTCTTTGAAAAAAAACAACATTTGCTATCTGCATAAATCAGAAACGTTACATTCTGCAGCTTGTTAGTCCTTCCCACGTACGTACAATACCAGGTGCTTTTCCCGGGGTTTGTGCCACCAACTGTTGCTTGCCATTTGTTTATAGAGGAGGGGAGGCTGGAGCTCTGATCGACAGCTGATGAACCGCCTTACTCTCTGCTTATAACAGCCCAGTCGCCAGACTAAAATGTTGGCATTGTACGTTTCTGCAAACCACGGATACGTTGAGTCTCTAAGTTTCAATATGTATCATATCAACATTTATAAAATGATGTAGTTCATATCACATGTATATGAGCTCAGTGTCTCGGCAAGATGGCTGCCAAGCAGCAGACTACTGTTTCGAGACCAACAAGAGGTCCAAACAAATGAGTTATGTTTACTTAACCCTTGATTTTCATTATTTACCAAATTATTTAACCCAAACCACAATGTTTTGTCCTTAACTTACCCATCTAGTTTTGTTGCCTAAACTTAAAGAGATACTGATTTTAAACCAGCTGTGTGGCATCTTAGTGTGAGCAGTGTGTGTAGATGAACTGTGTGTGGCTCCCCTCCATGGCCCCAGCGCAGGAGGTCTGCTGAGATCCCCATAGATTTCGGCAGATAGAGGCCACACACCGGCGGATCTCGGCAGACCTCCACTGCTCCGCTGGGAATTCCGTGTGCTGCGGCCGTGGAGGGAAGCCAAACACTGTTCATCTACACACAGAGCTCACACTGCCATGACACAAAGCTGGATTTAAATCAGCAAAATATCTCTAACTTATGTTTGAATTCACAAATCTGCGTCTGTAGCGAAGCGTCACAGTCTGGCGCGTAAAAGCGCCGGCCTGAATGCACAGTGGCGTGCTATTTATACGCTTTCCCATGAGATCATGTTGATATCCGCTACATATGAAATGTACAAATGTAACATATCCGTGGTTTACAAAATGTACAATGCCAACATTTGATCAGCCGATTGAGTTGCTTCTAAAAGTTATATAAAAGTTTAAACATCCCTTCATGTGAGGCCAGTTAGAGCTGATCTGCATCCATGAAAATGCCCTTAATATACCAGTAGAGACACGTCTTAAAGTTAGTTGAGGTCGCACATAAACACAGACACCAGGCAGCACATATTTGCGAGCATACAGACCTCTAAAACTCGAGAAAACACACAGTGCCTGGAAAATGTGCTCACACGTTATCTGGACCGCTAAACTTCAACAGGGACTAAAGGCCTCGGAGTGTCGTAACTTTGCAGCGACGTGTCCCACATTAAACTGACTCAAATGTCAAGCGGAGGAAAATCCAGTTGCTCTGTGGACTCGTATAAATGCTTGTACATTTCTGTCACATTTTTATGTGCTTCTTGGACGTAATTTCAGATCCCCCAGGGGGCACTATAGTCTCTTGATAGGATGTTCACAGGTTGAGGTCCTTTATCCTTAACCTAGGTCGCTGCTACCCCCCTTTTCCTATGTTTGGGGCCCAGCCTCTTAAGCC
>JAOVVB010146033.1:0-11936 GCA_028570985.1 Heterobranchus longifilis
ACTCTGCTATTATTAATATTTTGTTTAACATGGTTTTCCCCACAAAAAAAGTTAAAGGGGGTGGAAGCACATCTACTCTTCTCTCTCATTAAGAAATTCTGTATCTGGCCTCAAGCCCCGCCCACCACCGCTGCCATAGTTACACTAGTCACTTGTGGCTGGGACATTCCACATGTCCCAGCCACAAGTGACTTGATTGGTTCCTGAGACATATGATGTCATAAAACCTGTCTGAATCATTGACACACTGCAGTTTCAAAGCAGAAGTTTTCCGCCATGGTGTTGACTTCTCATTTCACTCATGATACGTCTTGTAAAAACTAAATATAGACATGTTAACATGGTTAAAAACTTAATTTTCACAAAAGGGGAACTTTAAAAAAAATATGTGAAATGAAACTGAATATATAATCTAGTATGAAGTGAATTCATAGAGCAAAGATGTGTGCACTTTTAAGGACAAAGTATTAAGGTCTCTCAGGCAGGACAGCAGTGAGAGGGGCAGAAGAGCAAGTGATGGGGAAGGGTAACAGTGGTACCACAGTCCGGGTCAGAAGAGGGGGTTCATCCTGTTGGAGGGGAGGTCAAAGGTCAGCCAGACAGCAGTAATTGAATCCTGACCAGAGACTCGGGGGCCGTAGACCCAAAAATGAGATGGAGATAGAAGGGGGGCTGTGCATGGCACTCACCTAGAGGTCACCATCCTTACAGGTGAGGAGGTCCTCGTTGGTCATTAATAATAGTCGCCCCCCCACCTCTCTTCTGCAGAAGCTTTGAAACCTCATTGTTCCTCACTTCAGCAGCATTATAAAACCTCCTTCATGGGCAGTCATGAAGGGCAGATCGGTAATCTGCCGCAGAGGAATTGGATGACAAAAAAAAATAATTTCGGGGAATCTTGTCAAACAATATCTTATTATTCTAGTGTTATGACTATGGAGACATGAATATGAATGTCAGCCTACAAGTGTTGCATTGTTGTGTTCTGCAGGTTTAAAAGGTGGACAGGAGGTAGGCCTTTGTATAAAATATACACATGACCATTCATACCTGTCCATGGTCTGCAGTTTTCAGGTACCCAACAAACAAAGCATGGGAGACGATGCTCCACCAATTTTATATGTCAAAGTCAGTTTATTAGTCATTAGGGGTACTACTCAGGAAAAATTAGTTAAATGACATCGAGTAATCTCGGCACTGGGCTTTTTTTTGACAAAGTAAACTGGGGGGTTTTACCAGGGCCCCAGGAAGAGCGCCGACCGTTGAAGCCAATTTGACATAGTGGCCAAACGGTGGTATTACAACTATGGTGGCCGGCACATGATGCCCTCTGGCCCCCAAAAAAACGTTTTCCCATTGACTTACATGGCAAAAGACAAGTCTGTAAATCTGTGGATACATTTTTTTGAGCGTCACAACCCCCGCAAAATGACTGGTTTCACTATCAGGATTAGATCTGTTTGGTCTGGTAACATTTCGAAAGTTTAGAAGAACCGCAAGATTTAATTATTTAATCCCCATTCAAATTAGCCGGAGCGCTAAACCGGATGCAGCTGGCTCCATCAGCAGAAGTCTATCATGCACCTGCTCTATGAGCCACACAGTGCGGAAGCAGCGTCGTTCATCAGCCGATTTTTAGTGTAGTATCCAATGTTTTTATTTATAGATATTTCATATTTCATTTGTGCTCCCTACAATATCTGCTCTTGCAATACAACATCTGCTTATACCAACTAAAGCATGATTAATGTTTTTTTAAAAGGTGCCCCGTGGTTGAGTTTAGTTGTAAACAAACGACAAAGTGTCTCACCAAAACACTTATCCTCAAGGTCTAACAAACACACTTTCATAAAACATATGCAAAGCTGTTTTTTAAAATATAGTTTAAATTGTGCATTGTTGACATCCATGTCTCCTTGCTAGCAGTTCTTCTTCACTGCCTTTGTTGTTGCACCATTATCACCAAAAACTGTCAATCATCAGACAAGTGTGAATCCAGCATCCGTGTGCACGATACAAACAAAACAGGGACACACTCCAAACCTCGGTGCCGTCTATCGAACCAACCAACCCAGTTTTTTTTTTTTACACCAGTTTTGAGCTGAACTATTGTAAACTACGGCTAAATAAATTAGAATATGATTTCTAATAATAAATTGCACTGTATGTACATTGTGCATCCAAGTTTAAACAATAGATGTCGCTGTCATCTTGAACTACTACTTGACCTACATTGATTGATTACTAGTCGATGAAAACATTCACCTCAGTAAATATAGCAGCAACAAAAAGAAGGAGAATGCTGAAGATTATTTAGAAACGGTGGGAAAATGAGTAGGCCTACTCTTTCACAGAAGTCAAGGGCAAGTGTGTTTGTTTAATTTGCAAGGAATCCGTTGTGGTGATGAAAGAGTATAATGTTAGAAGACACTATGAAACTAAACATCAGTCCCACACTTCATACATACGAGCACAGAGTGTGAGCAGGAGGTCAAACAGCTGACAGCCTGTTAGCTCAATAAGTTCTTTCATGCCAACAAAAATGCTACAATAGCTAGCTGCATGGAAAATCATTCTCGGATGTTGGCTTTATAAAACAGTGCTTCTTAAAAATTGCTGGGATAATGTGCACGGAGAAAATGCAAGCATTAAACAATGGCACATGAGGTTTTCTGGTCTAGAAACATTGATTTTCTTGCAGTCTAACTCATTGAAAACAACATATTTACTATTGTTTGGCCTGTGACTTCTTATATTTTTCTGTATATGGCCTGCAATCAAAAAAGTTTGGCCACCCCTGTCTTAGATATAATGTAATTCAGCAGAGAATGTGGTGCCATTTATTATTAAGCACATAATCTCAGTGCTTCTTGTCACTTCGGTGCAACTTGAGTGCTATTGATGCTTCTGAGACTATTATACAAGATGATTTGGGGAATTTCACAAGAGCCACAGTAACAACTACAGTTACTGGTTTAACACTGAGATTGATTATTGACACATATAAATGATATGCAAAGAGAATGCCAATACTCCTCGGTGTGTTCTTAAGCGCCTCACACAGTGCGGGCTGCTCACTACCTCCAAACCGGCCTATTTTTAACTCAGCCTCCCTCCCACACAGGAGTGGAGTGTGAAGTGGCTTATAAATCCACACTTCGAGGAGCCACATGGTCAAAGGAAAGTCACATGTGGATACAAACGCATATTCTCGGCCCAAAGACAACACAGCTACTAGATCCCCGCTAGTAGCCAAACAGAAGAGTGAGCTACGGCATGAGGAGGCAGCAGTTCAAGAGGAATCACAGCGGAATACCAAACACAAGTTTACATAATTACATAATGACATAAACACTTTTTCCTGTTTGAACATAAAACATGGATTACAATGCTACATTTTAATCAAATTATCACATGACAGAAGGTAAGATGAGACAAGGCAATATTTTTATTTTAAAGCCTATAGATTCTGCACATTCAATATAAATCTTCTCGGTCTGTGTGTCACTTCACGAAACACCCATTGATTTTAATAAAACCACAAATAAACTCGATATACTTTTGCGGTGCAGTTTGGAACTGCTATGAAGCCATAGCCAACAGTAAGATGGTTCACAGTCTGATTGAAGCTTGAGGGGGGTGAAGGAATTAGTAGCAGCCTAGGGAGCCATTTCTGCATTTCTCTCAACATTGAAGACCTCTTTCACCGCACCATGCTTGCGAACACAGCCGTGCTCATGTTAAGCTTATTAGTCACCCTGGATGCGATCTTGCTAGCTGAGGCTTTCAACACTTTCTAGTGGTGGCTTTACACACATACACCTACTCACTGCCATGAAAGCATTTCTGCAAATGCTCAAACACAGTAACTACCACTAACAGGTACTCTGAAGTAGCATGCAGCCAGGCTAAATGAGGCAAGAGGGAAATATTTTTGTCATGTAGTTTGGCTGCTGAGAACACAACACAGTCAAACAGGGCAAATTACAGCACTGGACTCATATCCATAATTAGTCTGTCAAGCATGTCAAACACAGAGAGTCAGAGATTTGCTATTTTACCACCAAGTGCAGCCTATAAAAGGTAACGGTGAGCACATTCTAATTACTTCAATTTGGGAATCTAAATCAGATATTTTGATTCTACTAGTACTAGGGTTGGGTATTGTTAGAATTTAATTGATTCCCAGTTTCGATTCTAATAAGGTAAAAAAAAAAGAGGTCAAATATTTAGAAAACAAAAGTATCTTTATTCTTTTTTTAGAGCTTACTTTGACTTTTATTGTTTCATTAAAGTAAGTCATTTTAAAGTTAGTTGGATTCGGTTCTAATCGGATCTCATTTTTTAACGGTTACCCGGTTCTTGGCAATTTGCTATCGGTTCTAATCGGTTCTCGGTTTTTCGGTTCCCAACCCTAATTAGTATTAAGAGGAATTCTGGAGATAAAGAGAGGATCTATTGGGATTATGGATGTTTTGGTTAGTGGGCTGTATGTCCAACTGAAAACAGCAAGCTGACATGAGATTTCAAAACTGTGAACAAGCTCATATTTAACATTTGTTCTACTAATTAACATTATCTGGGTCATTAGATTTTATTTTGACAGTTATTTAATTCTTGTTCCCTGTTTTCATTTGAAGTGAGAAATGTGAAAGCTTGAGCAAACTTATCAGTCTTGTTTATTTTAATAGGAGAATAATTGCTATTGTTGTATCTATTTTAACACATTTATTTTTAATATCCGTCTATATAATACAATATAACAACAGTTACACTTCATGGAGAAGCATCATGCAGCAGACACAATTCTGAAGACGATGGGATACATGCTGCCATGACGGGAGCTTAGTTGTAAGCACTCTGACACTCATTCCTATTTGGCCATCAGAGCTGTTAAAGGTGTCAGGCCTGTTCACAGGCACTGTGTGTCTCACCAGCCAAGATGGCTTCCACATTTTTTCTATCATGATTAATTATGGTTTCTGATGGTAGTACAGTGAGAAAGTGTAAATTATTCCCACATTTTCTTGTGCCCTCCGTTCAGTCACTGTTGTGTAGGAAGATGCTATTGACGCCATCCATGGATGGCGACCAAAAGGCATCTACATGGGGTGGCAAACTCTAGTGCCTATTAAGGGGTGGAATTTGTGGTGGTGGTGGTGGTGGTGGGGGGGTGCTTGGCGTGTGGGCTGAACCTAGTCAAGACTGCCAGTTGACAGGGCCAGATTTTCCAGTATGGAAGAGTCTTGTTTCAGTGGGCGAAGCTGGGTGTTGGGAGACTGGGAGAGAGGACTGCCCAGGGCTTGGAAGCTTGAAACAGAATATTTCAAACAGACAAGCACCGTCTGTGTTCCAGTGTCACCAGCCCACCCGTCTGACAATCAGGGCCATGTCATCACACGGGCTCTGAGTAATTCAGGGAGCACTCTTATCACCTTAGAAGATGTGGCAATCTCAGACGTCAGAGCAGTCTGAGGTCCCGGCAGCAGAAATAGCATAAAACGATGTACAGCGGAAGGTACGCAAGACAGTTAAGATGTTCACCTACAGGCAAAAACATTAAGAGCGTGAATAGCAGAGCTTGGAGAAAAAATGCAACCACAATGCTGCGCTTTGATTTGAATCCTTAAGAAAATCAACAATATGTCCTCAAAAAAAAAAAAACACACACACACACACTGCGCACGCACGCATCGCTGAAAATCCTTAGTTTTGGAGAACTGGTTGAAATAAAATAATTCGTCTGACAGATCATTTTGTGTATGTTGATATATTTAGCGCTGTCAGAGAGGACATCACAGAGAATGGCACTTATATCACAATGCAAAAACTGTTATCAGAGGAGGTACAGGTTTATGGTTCAAGGGCTCGTCCATTCATAGAGAACAAGCTCAGCCTCTCTGCCTGACACACTGATAAAGACAGCACAAATAAAACAGCTCCGCAGCTCCATCTTTGCCTCTCCCCAAGGGAATAATATATCACCCATCTGAATGTGGCACATATTGAATCATTTCCAGCGTTGATGATTCATTTGAATAAATCAGCCTTTTTTATTTTGCCAACTTGAACTGATACTGAAATAAGGAAAACTGAAGTCACATTGTTAGATGTGAGGAAGGACAGGTGTTAGAATGCTCTATAGGACTGGTAATCCTAATCCCCTTTCAAGCAACAATTAATGACTACAGCAATAATCTTCGCATATATGTTGTTGCAATTCCTTTTTGACTGTCAACCATAACCTGCCTAACTCACATAGACCAAATCCAGGGGGATATGTCGCTGCAGGCAGATAGGATCTTATCCTGGATTTGCATAGATAAATGCACAGCAATAATTCAAGAAGCACATGGGACAGACGTAGTTTTGACCTGCGATATATTCTCAATCTGACCATATATTGATAAGACCTGCTCGCAGGAGCTTAATTTCCATATACGGTTGATCCACAGAAAGAGGTCCACTTGTTATCTGCATTAACTCTTAACAAATATCAAATATTTCAGGGAAATGAAATTAAAATATGGAAGCTTCCTAAACAAAAACTTTCAATGTCTTCTACAAAAAGCTACGGATGCACAGGATCAGCCTATCGGCAAATTTGAAAAATCAGCAGCTTGTGCAATGAAAGGGTTATATCCGCATTCAAGCTAAGAGACATACTCTAACATACACAGACACAAATCCTGTTGAGCTGAGCCGAGCAGAGATACCCTACCAGCCCTCCAAGGCACAATTAGGATTTCACGGGGGGAAGAAATCTACATTCCTGCACACATGAAAAAAGTCCTTTCTCCCTCCCCACAACAATATCAACTTTTTACTCAAGGAAAAACCTGAAGCACCACTCGATGGGATTTGGACAAAGAAATAAAAAACAAAGCCAGAAAAAAATCTAAATTTAAGCTGCAGTTGTTAAAGGAAAAAATATTATGGTTGAGGAAAATCCAGTCCTAAGCCTCCCAGTTCCAATCAATTTCTCCCATTCTCTGTGATATGAAAAGAAGCAACCACTCATAGTTTGTTTGAAGTGCTCGTCTGTGTGGAGCTGCGCTGCGTTCAACAACATTTTCTATGGACAGCCTCAGTGTGCGTGTTTTAACACCTGTCAGACATTCAGTCCGAGTACCAGAGGTCAAGTACCTGTCCCTTTGAATAAGAGCAAAACGTTACATTTCCTTTCATGAGGTATCCTAATAAGTGGACAGAAACACATCATGGTTAAACCCTTATGGTACAGCACATATAGGACAGGGTCCAGGGATATATTTTCTCTGCAAGAGTCAGTCATCATTTTGTGCTGCCACGGGAGTCGGTGTTACCGGTGTTACACGGTGTTGGGGCATACACCCATCACATTACTTGCCCACTGTCCCCACTGCTTGCTTTAAAAAAAAATAGAAATAAAACTAATTTAGTTTATTTCTGCATATCAGCGCCCACCTTGTGTCTCCGTACAGTAAATATTGCCATATCGCAGTTCGGCTGGATAGAAACTACATAGGAAAATATATAATCTAAACATTTGTATATTGTTTTGACGATGTCGTCATATCGCCCAGCCCTAGCTGATATACAGTCCTTCATCAAAAACTCTTCTCCATTTATCATAAAAAGACAATTATCCATGAAATAAAACAAATGAAAACTAATTTGCAAAGTAATGTTAAAGATAATTAAAAAAAAAATCCTTTATATATTTAGACAACTCTTGAATGAATGATGCTTGTAACACAACCACATTTACTTTGACCCCATCATGTCTGATTTAACTTTGACAGACATCAAGCTAAATACCAAGAAGACAATAAATGGACTCAGGCTTCAGCTGCAATGAATGTCTCCAAGTTTAAATGTACACTTCTACTGATGCGATCTGGCAAAACCAACGCCCTGCAGCACATCCATAGAGCATTATGCCAAATGAGGACATTAGCAGCACTTGAGTTTGAACAAGACCTTTTAGCTGCCCGGCCTGTGAAGTGGTGTTTTAAGGGAAAACACATTGTAACCGTCACTACTGATTCTCAGATTTGCGTCGCGTCTGAAGAAAAGGTTAAGCACATCATCTATCTGAAAATGCCCAGATCTGCAGTCAGGCATAAAGTTGGCACCCGGATAAATCATGGCATCAATGTGCTTCAGTTTTCTCATTATCCATACCTCTCATGACATTCACAGAAAGAAACAAAGCATCCTGCCAACACCTACTCTGTGAGAGAGCTCTTTCAGTTCAGCTCAAAAGCTGAGAGCTCCAAACCTCCACACCACAGTGTGGGCAGCTCTGGCAGAGCCGCGCGCCTAAGAACACTGACTGAGTGCAACAGTTGGACTAATAACAGAACAAAAAAAAATAAAATGGACGCACAGCGGGGACAGCCACAGCTCCACAGCTGAGAAGCAGGTTGACTTCTGCCCACCTCTCTCTTATTCAGGAGCGAAAGATGTCCACAATGCCTCTCAGGTCTTAGTGCCATGCGGGGCGGTGAGCTCGCAGCTTCAGCCACTTCAGGGTAAATCACTTTAATATGTTAAGAAGATTAAGCTGGATAAATGTCTAGATACATTTTTTGAAAAGCCACGTAAATCTGTAGTGTTTTTATTTGGGGAGGGGCGGTGTGTGAGTCAGTTGAGACGATCAACACAAGCCCACCAAAATGCAACGCGATTGGCTAGGGGAAATTGGGCTTATTTGAGATTTTGCATTTTTAAGCTTCTTGAATCTAAGACCATCCCACCTCTTTCTTATTATTTTTAACACCAACCTTTGGGACAACAAAACTATAGAAAAAAATACTGGTCACAGTTTCGTGTGCCACTGCTGTCTCGGCTTAAGACTTAAAAGACTCAAAGACACAAAGAAGAAGAGAAACAGGTTAAAGTTGAAGGTCTCTAAAGCAAAGTACTTGAATGGCTTTTTGGGTGTCTTTGTGCATTTTTCAGGTAAATCATTCAAGTCAAATTAATTGATTGAAGCAAGTATATTCAAAATACAAAATGGATGGCTGACTTTTTTTTTTTTTTTCTATCTTAAGAATTAGCAATCTGAGGGTGTCCGCCTGTCAGCTCGCTGTGCTAGAAATTGAGTGTGAAAGCGAAAGGGAGAAATGGAACAAATAATGTAAAGGGATTAACAAATCATTTGCATAACATTTTCTCTGATTTTCTCTGCTTCCAAACTACAGGATCAGGAAAATGACAAGGAAGGCATTTTTTATCATCCCCTGTTCTCATATCAATCAAGCACCAATGGACCTGAGTGCTGCTACCATTAGCAACAGACTTTTTAATGTCAAAAGGAAAACGAATCACTGGTAAAATATCTTTAAAAAAAAAAAAAAACACGAGGTAACTAAACAAGTTGTGAGAAACAGGAATCATCTGATGAAAAGCATTCTCCAAAGAAAAACTTGAATAGAGTGCATCTTTGAAAAGATACTTTACTTTCACTGTGCCAAACGTGTATTAACCTGTTTTTTCTTAACACTCTGTCTCTCCATCCAGAGTTAAGACAATAAGACCACTGGGGAGATGAAGGGGATGGCATTATGGAGAGTTAAGCATTATGAGCAGCCCTGAAGCTGTTCCTAAAGAAGGTGAATCAGAGGATTGGGACACAACTGTAACTAAACCCTGCGCCGGACCACAAATGAGAAGCACAAAACATTTTGGGCAAAATGCCACTAAGCCAAGCATCTGGGTCTTAAGTAAACTTCAAATCATCACTTTTAACTTTGCGATTACTTAGTTCGAAAAGAAAAGAAGCTGTCAAAGAAAAAGTAAATCACCTCACTTTCAAGCAGCACCACCACAGTAATCCTGTCCGCAAAGTGTGTCTATATTAAAACTCTTTTGTATTTAAGATAAATCATAGAACCCAAAAGAAAGTTTCCATTTAAATTTCTGCACTCAACTTCTTCATAAAACAAGGAGCTTGAAGCTTTTTTTAATTTTTTTTTTTTTTAAAGCACCTTAACATCTAGAGATGGGAGGCCCGGAGATTTCTTGAGATCATACAACACACAAGGTAAGAAGACAAAATAAAAACGGCACAAGAGCAAGCTCGATATTTTTTTAAAGGTGATATGTTTGGGATGACGAGGCTGCAGACATCTCCCTGCTGGACAGATCAAATTAATAAAATGTACAAGTTTCTTACTGTGCCAAAGTACCACAGAGTCTTCTTCTTCTTACAATGATTCCCTGGTAAATGTTAGGTTTCTGTGGCTCATATAAATAGAAATTTAATCTTGTATGTTTGTCTAAGTATCCACAGCAGCAGATGCACTTCCCATGCAGATTATGAATCTCTGTTTGAACAGATCTTGCCGTCAATGTATATGAACTGACAAGATAGAATTTCTGTGTGAATACTGAATAATAATCAGGTGGCACAGGTTCAGGTGGTATTTTTTATTAAAGACCCGCCGCTTTCTCTAAGTCTTTGCTATTGCCTCTGCGCTGACGCTTCTTCGCAAATTCGCAATTAATGAATTTTCATAATTGTCATGTGTGGTCTCGTGTTGGAAATTTGCCCGTTTAGCTTCACTGTTGCACATTTTCTTTCAGCAACGGATGGTTACATTTTTATGACTTTGTTAGTTTTCTATGTAAGTAAAGTTGACCTGTCTATTAATACTAAAAAAAAGGTCCCATGTATTGAAGCAAATAAAATCATCTTAAACATATCAGGGTCTGTTGAATCGGCTTTACATGTTGAACCACCTCCTTTTCCTCTGAGCTTTTGTCAGACGCTGAAAATCTATCATTTTCTCCAGTACCGCTGCTTGCATAGAAACCTGACCATTGTCATCTGTAAGAGCGTCCCAGAGCTTCCTTAATCTGTTCTTATCCTCCCATTGATAATACAATACATTTTCATGGTAATTGAAATCATATTTTACACACAGCCACAGAGTAAAAAAAAGTATTGCTGCCTACGCTCTTCAACCAAATGTAAGGTGAATGAATACCATGCTACTGCAACAACAGGGTACAAAAGGGTCGCCATGAAAAAGAAAAATAGACGGTCAAGTGAATGTGGAGGGGAGAAGAAAACAGGAAAAGGAGGTGAGAGAAATAAGAAAATATAAGATAGATGTGTCAGGTGGAATCTGACTTTTGCACATATCCTTTTCTGCTTTTACCTGTAGTGGTGCACATGCCACAGCTGTGCTTCATAAAGGTGCAAATTATTCTTCTTCTGAGTGGAAAGGTGGCTTAGGAGGTTTATTGCCTCTCTTCATTTCAGTGAATATGCATAATCAATCCAGCGCTCCTGGTAGAAGAAGGTTGTAATTCTTTCCTCTTCAGGAAGCTTGCGTGAATCATGTATGTTGTGTAGTAATGGGCAATGACTGAATGGAGCGGGACACGGGTCAGCTTAACAGGGTGTTATAATGACAAAGGGGAACATTAGCTAAGGAAATAAAGTCCCTGAATCTCGGCCAAACGCGCTTATTTAATCCGGCAGAGCCAGAAACACCCACCTGATGACACTGAATAGGCAATTAGATGGATATTACAGAACATGTTTCACTTGTTGACCCTCACTGTCATGCAAAGGCTCAAGGAAGTGCCTTGTCTCTTTATCTAAATATACATCCTTGACTCTTCGCTGAATGAAGACCCATCGCCTACTGAAAATAAAATCCCTATCTTTGCACTCTCACATCCCCAACATGAAGACCTATCAGGAATCCTGCATGGGTGGACATGTAGGCTTTCCTAGGAATGACAGGGTCTGCTAAAGAGGAACCCCACCCTCGCTTTCTCCGGCATGCCAACACAGAGGAGAGTGGGCAGCGCTGAGACGGCAGCCTGCCGTGGGCACTGCCAGGCTTAAAGCTGCCCTGTCGTCATCAGAGGCTTGCAGAAAAGAACGCTGAGATTCACCAAAAAAAAAAAAATGGGGGGGGGGGGGGGGGGGGGGG
>JAOVVB010146044.1:0-11936 GCA_028570985.1 Heterobranchus longifilis
ATTTGCTCCACACCTACCTCACTCACTCACTCACTCACTCATCATCTATACCGCTTTATTCTGTACAAGGTCACAGGAGGCCTGGAGCCTATCCTAGAAAACTTAAGCCATGACGTGGGGTACCAATTCATCACAGGGCACACACACACTCACTCACAAACTATGGGAAAATATGGAAAATGCAAAATAGAAAAATGCCAAATAGCCTAATCTGCATGTCACTGGACTGTGGGAGGAAACCCACCAAGAACGGGGAGAACATGCAAACTCCATGCACACAGACCAGAGGCGGGAATCGAACATGGACCCTGGAGGTGGAAGGCTACAGTGCTAACCACTAAAACACTTCCACCCCAATCCATTTTATTATTAATTATCAATTATAAAATATTACGTATATATTTTTCCTCATTCCAGGACACTTAGTTAGGATTTATTTATTTATTTATTTATTTATTTATATAAAAAAAAACATATTGTTTTATTAAACAAAGCTACAGTAAGTATTTGATAGAAAACAATTTTAATTTCTTTCCCCCTATTTTGTCTTGGGGTCTGCAAACTTTTGCATTCAACTGTATGTACCACTGAAACACTGTTTACACATCAAATATAGATCTCCACAACGCATTTTTGACCATTTTGATGATTGTTATACAAAGAGGTGCAAAAAATAATGATACAATAATTATCCTTGTGCTACTATAGGAATTATCTATTTTTTTATCCTGGGGTGTATAAACTTATGTACTCAAGGTTATGGTATACTTTTATTCATATATTTTAAATCATGTATGCATATATAGATATAGACTGGGAGTGCTCTATTGGCACAATGACAAACTATTAGACTTGCTTAGAAAAAGTTAGCACGCTAGGACTTACAAACAAAATTAGCAAATGTACATTAATTAGACAGCTGCAAAACAAACAAACAAACAAACAAACAAACAATAAATAAAACAGCTGAGAAATGTTGATAAGTTTTCTATCTTGCTGACTGAATTCATGTAATCTGTATTTTTTAACCAGAGCCGGAATTTAACGTTGTCTGTAAAACCCAGCCATACGTCATTAGCAGCTAATGGACTCTATTAGTTCATTATGTGTGTCATTGACTTTAACTGCATAATTAGGCACTTTTAGAGATAGAGAGAGAGAGAGAGAGAGAGAGAGAGAGAGAGAAAATCATCTCTAGTTCAGCCACCATGTTTCAAAAAAGTTATAGCTAAATTAAGCAAAAAGAAAAACAGCTCATAACTAGCGCAATTAGCGAGCACCTCTCTGCGCGGGTGTTAAGCGCCGAGGTGACGAATGCTCTTCAATAAAACAACACTAAAGATAAAGCGAGCTCGCTTCACGTCCTCGCGCTTTAATGAAAGAGCGACTCGATGTGGAGAGGTGAATCAAACCAGTCAGGAGGGAACTAGCCTAGCGTTTAGCATAAGTAAGAATCTCAACAGAAGGAAAGGTAAATCCTAGGGGAAAGCGTAGCGTCTATGTGTATATAAAACATCCAACACGACTTTCTAAAGCCGTGTGCTACTGTACGTTTATGCTAATTCAGCTTTCAGGAGAAAAAGAAAACAACACCAAACAGTCTGAAAAGCAGGTAAGTGAATGTGCTAACTGAATGTGCTAGCATGCTAACCAACCTAGCTTATGTTAGTGTGCTAATAAATGAATTAGCCTGGGCTTCGAATTAGCTAAAACACATTCAAGCTATAAAAAATCCAAAACCTCAGGGCGAAGCTTCACTTAGCTGAGATGCTAACGGCGGCCGTGTTGTTCAGTGTAAGTAACCTTTCACCTTAAAGCCACATGAATAACACTAAAGTTTCAGCACAGATTCTTCAATATCCAATGTGTTTCTTTGATTTTTATAATAAATAATTATAATAATTCTCTTTATTTTGGTTTTGATCTTTTCTCTAACATTATCAACAGTTTTTTTCTTTCGTTCAGTTTTTTCTTTACTTTCTTAACAAGATTATCATTTTTTTCTTCTTTTTTTTCTTTTAATAAAAATATTGATCAGTTTTCCCCTACTTTTCATTTTTTTCTTATGTTTTTTGATAATTTTTTTCATTATTTATTTAATAATTTATGTATTTACGTTATCTTTTTACACCTTTTTTCTCTGAAAACACTTTTTCTTTTTTTTCCTTCTAAAAACATTAAATATTCATTATTTTTTTCTTGAACAGTATAAAGTTTTTCTTCCTGACTTAATGAATAAATAAGCTGCTATAATAAACCCAGTCTTACACGGACTATAATTAACAATCCTTCAGTTTAACTCGCTTCTTTCCTATTGGTTAAAAAGATCAAGAAACCTGATTGGTCACTGTTGTATTGCTGGGCGTGTCCTTGGAGGCGCGTCTTGTTTCTCTTAATGGTATGTGAAGTGTATGGGAGTGTTAATGAAGTCTGGTGTAGAAAACTGAAGAAAAGAATTTACACACTGACCATCACACACACAAACACACACACACACAAACTTAAATTCTCACATTCTCTCGAGACACTAAGACTCACTTTAGGTCTTGGAAAGGTTCAGCTCGAATGTGCGGCGTCTCGACTGAATGAGCAAACACTACTCCCTCGTTACCTACAGAGAGAAAGAGAGAGGGGGGAGAGGGGATGGGAGAGGGAGGGGGAGAGAGAGAGGGAGACATTGAGAAAGCTGGACGAGTGAGATAAAGAATGGCAAATGCAAGAGAGAGTCAGAGAATGTAATGAAGAAAGTAAAAGGAATGAGAGACAGAGAGAGAGGGAGAGAGACAGAGAGACAGAGAGAGACAGAGAGAGGTAGAGAGAGGTAGAGAGAGAGAGGAGAGACAGAGAGAGACAGACAGAGAGAGACAGAGAGAGGTAGAGAGAGAGAGAGAGAGAGAGAGAGAACACAGCAGGGAAAAATGATAACAGGAAAGGGACGGTGAAAGGAAGAGAAAGAAAATAAGAAAAGGAGAACAAGTGCACAGATACTAAAGACAGAAAAGAAGCCGAGTGATGGAGAGAAAGGATGAGTGATGACATCATCACATCACATCGCATCACAGTTCTTTCTTTCTTTCTTTATAAAGTGTAAAGTGCATTTTCACTTAAACCGTGAATTCCTCTCTGTATTGAATGTAAATGAGCTCACAGTATGTATTCTCTCTTGTTCTCTCTCTCTCTCTCTCTCTCTCTCTCTCTCACATAAACTCGTTCTTTCGCCTGGTTTAATGGACGATGAGTTTGTCAGCCCTGAACCTTACTTTTCCACTTGACCTCCCACACACTGCTCGTTAAAAAGAGAGAGAGAGAGACAGACAGAAAGAGAGAGACAGACAGAAAGAGAGAGACAGACAGAAAGAAAGGGAAAATAAGTGACAGGGAAATAAACAGATAGAGAGAGAGGCCAGAGATGAAAGAAATGTGTGTGTGTGTGTGTGTGTTACCTGTCACGCTCAGCCTGTCAGTGCCGATGCTGATCTCGTTCTCGTCCGCTGAGAACAGCACTCTGTCTCCATCTGAGCTCCGCACCTCGAACCTCTGACACTGAGCCTCCACCATCTCAGATCCTACACACACACACACACACACACACACAGAAAATCCCCTCAGGATTTCACACGGACTGCAAACTATTTGCATATCATCTCTAAGGGGGTTTCTGCACCAGATGCTGCGTTGGTCCTCAGATCAGTTTTCTGGATTCCAGGTTCAGAATTCTGCAATCTGATTGGCTCTCTGTACAACCAGGGGCGGTGCTGGATCTCTTCAGCACAATGAGCTTGAGCTAAGTTTACCTTGCTATCTAAACTTTGCATGCTAATTAGCTTTAAGATTGATTACATCAACGTAATTAACTCGTTTCACAGACATTCCATAAAACGGGTAAAAATTTTATTTCATACTTAAATGAATAAATGATTATGGAACAGCGCGGCATGGAGTGTGTTGTCTGATGCGAGGGAACAACATGTGCTCTTTATGTCTGAGAAAATGTAAAAAGTTCTTGCTAGTAGACTCCCACGAGACAAAATCCGATGAAGGATTATCGGAAATATCCACTCTGTGTGTGTGTGTGTGTGTGTGTGTGCGCCTTGAGAAATGTCTGCTCGGTAAGGGATTGTATGCTATTTGCCGCTACGCTAGCTCCAATTTAAGACACAACACTGGAGGATTGAACTGTGTGTTTGTGTGTGTGTGTGTGTGTGTGTGTGTGTGTGTGTGTGCGTGTTTGTCCGGAGGATGTGATAGAGGACGCAATGGACCATCGCTCCTCTAATCTCCCGCAGCAGAGACTTGTGGGAAATGGCGTTTTTTTTCCGCCAGGATCAGCAGGATAGATGGGGCCGCTGTGCTTTTCCGCTCGTCGGCTCAATCAGGGAGCTGAAAAGCGCTCAGCGCCGAGCCACTCGAACAGCGCCGAGATACTTTTTACTGCCTCGTAACACACAAGGGCACTCGAGTTTGATTCGGGAGCAGCGGAGGCAGACTTCAGGCTCGGGGTTAGAGAAACACGGCAGCTAATCTCGGCGCACGCTCCACTCTGTGGTCAGAAACGTGGCCGGGGCGCTGGTGAGAGAGTGGCGAGCGTGTCCGCCTTCGTAATCAGAGACATGGCTCTCATTAACACGGCTGCTTAACTCTAAAAACGTTCAGGTCACCACAGGCCAGAGACGCTTACATAAGAACATAAAAGGACGCTGGACAAGGTGTAGTGGTGAAGGAGGTGAAGATCTTCTGCCAAATGCTTAATTCTAAATTTAAATGTAGAAACATGTGGTCACATGATCATGTCATGTAGGGTCAGTTGGTATCCAGTGTAGAGTCACATGGGGCCTGGAGCATATGGCCATGTGACCACATAGTTCGACAGATTATTTATGGCATCTGTACTACCATGTTATCACATGACCATAACGCATTGACCATGTGGTCACATGACCATACTGCATCTGTACGACCATGTGGTCACATGACCATAATGGGGCTCTAGGGGCATGTGTTCACATGACCATAATGTGTCGAAATGTCATGTGGTCACATGACCGTAATGTCTGAAACGCCATGTGGTCACATGATCTGAATCTTAATGTGTCTGAAATGCCATGTGGTCGCATTTTCATAACATGTCTGCAGGGCCATATGGTCACATGACTATAAAGTGGCTGTAGGAAGACCTTTTGAAAGTCGATCTCTGTGAGATCATCTGCCAAATGCTTAAATCTAAATGTAAATTTAGGATCTTGTGTAGAGTCACATAGGGCATGGAGCATATGGTCATGTGACTACATGGTCCTACTGAGAACAGGACTCATGGTCATATGATCACATGGTTCGCCAGATGAATTATGGCATCTGTACTACCATATAGTCATATGACCATAACGCATCTGTACGACCATATGGTCACATGAGCATGAGCATGTCAACATGGCCATGCAGACACATTATAGTCATGTGACCCAAATGCCTTACCGACTCATTATGATCAAGTGAGCTCATGACATTTCAGACACATTAGTCATGTGACCACAACACCCTACAGACAAGTTATGATCATGTGACCACATGGATGAACAGACACATTATAGTCATGTGACCACAATGTTCCTACAGACACATTATGTTCATGTGACCACAATGCCCTACAGACATGTTATGATCATGAGACCACATGGCTGTACAAACACATTATAGTCATGTGACCTCATGACATTTCAGACACATTATGATCATGTGACCATGTAACTCTATACAGGATAACCGCTATATAGAAGGAATGTATGGATTTAAATGATGGTGCTGAAATGGTGAGATAAAGAGTGGAGAAGGAGAGCGAGGTAACACAAGAGAGGTGTTACAGTGAGAGAGAGAGAGAGAGAGAGAGAGAGAGAGAGAGAGAAAGAGAAAAGTAAAGTATAAATTGACCTTGTGTTTGTTTCACGCTGCGGGCAGATAGACAGAGATTTGAGAACAGCGGTGCTTCACTTTGGAGTCAGAGAGTGACTCCGTGATAAAACAGCATGAGGAGGGCTTCTGTGGGAGGCTCACTCACAAACACACACACTCACACACACAACCACAAAAACACACACACTCACACACACACCTTTTATACTTAGCTTCACCGCCTTTATTATTCATTCAATGCTATCTATCCTATCCTTAACACCCTAATGGACTAAACTGACCTTGGGGAAGTAGAAAGAAATATCAAGTTTATTCCCTCTCTCTCTGTGTGTGTGTGTGTGTGTGTGTGTGTTCTTCTTTAGCTCATCTCTACCCCACCCCGTTGTGGTGGTTTATTCCACTCGTTTTGGCCTCAAATTACCAGCCAGCAGCAATTTTGTGGTCACCACTTAAACATCCAAAGTGGTCTGTCAGTCTTCATAAGCTGAAGCCTGGCCTCGGCGCTACACCGGCGTTTTGCGCTTTTTAATGCTAAATACCTGGCACAACATGCAAATGCTAACAGCGACCGAATCCAAACCGTCAGTTAGCAAAACTATCACACAAATTACGCTAACTGGACATGATCCCATTTTTATTTTTAGATAGAAATCATGGACAGAAAACGAGATCTTCTCCGTCTGGAATGGAACTTTAACAGGCCTATTTTTAACCTGAGCAAATCACACGGGCAAAGTGTTGTGTCAGATTTTATTAGCGCCAGGGTCAAGTCCTCTCAGAACAATCGAGAAAGACTTCTACGCAAGGCATTGATGATGCATGATGGTGCCGAATCGAGATCTTTAAACAAAAGGAGGCTGTTTGACATTTATGAAAGGAGTCTCCAATGCGAGACTTTAAGCTTTACAACAGAGCCGTGTCTTAAAATAAAAAAAAAGAGAAATTGAACCTTAATTTTTTTTTTATTATGGACAACAGTGTATACTCCATTTGCACACCATCCCATCTGATGACCCAAGGTTAATAGGTTCAAAAGACGAAGCTTAACTTAACCTTAACCTCAATCGTGATTTTTTTTTAGCATTTTTTTTTTAAACATGAATTGGAAACACAAACTGAATCAACCTCAATTATGAAGGCCAAGGATGGATTAAAGAGGGAAATCAGAAGATAAAGTGAGACTAATTTTAATCGCGCTGATACGACGAGATAGGAAGACACCAAAGCCGAAGTGCTCGTCTTTCGCTTGCTTAATCCGTACTTGATTGCATTCACACTTGCATGCTGGGAAGGAGCCGGATTTCTATGCTGGAGATGGCATCGCTCCGGGGAGGACCAGTTGCCAAAGACCAACGGATTACCGTATGGAACCATATGCTGATTTAATTACCATATGCAAATGGTTATTGTAATTAAACAAGCCAAGTGAGTTTGTTTTTCATCTGCTTAATTTAATAGAGAGATGATTGTACAGACTAGGTAATTGGACAAAAAAAATGGCCAGGATGTTGGACTGTACTGTACGGGTACAGGTGACCTCATAACAATCTTTTATATGTAATCTTTTACTTTTTCAAAATGACATCATTAGCTTCTTAGACATCTTTCCTCTCGTTACGAGCCTCAACGTGGAATTTGCATCAATATCCTGCTGAGATTTTCTCTTAACATCCTAAAGTGCTGAAGCCAGTAACACAGGCCATGAAAAGAAACTCGACCCTGTAAAAGAATGCCTGTAAAAAGAAGAATAAAGCATCGGAATCTCCTAGGGGTTCGCTAGTAAACCCTGGCCGAAAGCAAAAACGATAAACACAGCTTATAGTGTGCTGAAAAAACAGTTATAAACCCGATAGAGTACTAAAGCATTATGGACAGAGCAACAGTGTGAGGAAAGTGCACACAAAGAAAGGTTTGATGTTGGGAAATTAAGTAAGCAAAGTACCCAAATCCTGCACTTGCGTAAAAGTGAAGAAACACTAGGTAAAAATATTACTCAAGTAAAAGTAAAAGTCCTACATTTACAATTCTACTGAAGCAAAAGTACAAAAGTACTCGGCTTCGAAGTTACTTACAGGCAAGTATCAAAAGTTACCTTGCAGCGGGGTATAGAAATAATATTCATTAGATGCCCCCTCTCCCCTCACCACCACCACAATGTCAATTGGGAAAACAAACTGGGATGGTTTAAAGAGTTCTTGTCTTGGCATTGCACCTCCAAGGTCGAGGGGTCGATTCGTGTAGTGTCCAGGGAGTACCCTGCCTTGTGACCAAAGTCTTCTGGGATAGGCTCCAGACCCTGACAATTCTGTACAGGATAAGTGATATAGAAGATAAATGAATGAACTCAGTTAGGCAGTCCCAATGATTCACCACCTGACCAGGAGAAAATGATAACTGAATTATTGAAGTGACATCTATGGAAAGCACCCTGTGGAAGTGAAATGGTTTGGCTAAAAATTAATCTTAAAGTAAAGTAAGCTTATTAGAATCTTGAAAACATTAAATATTTAGTGCTATACCAGCATGCCATAGGGTAAAAACCCGCCTGGGGCAAATCAGTCACGAATTTCAATTACAGTAGTGAAGGAACCTGGTGTATCAAGGTGAACTGGTGGGGAATTTGGTAAACAGGTAAGGGTAGTGCTTGGCTAAGCATAGAAAGGTGGGAGGATACTTGGAGCCCATCTCAGGGACCTTAGTGCACAAGGGTCTTTGGACAATGGGGGGAAAGCAAAGGGAAGCCACCAAACACAGGGAACAGTCAAACTGCACTCACACAAAAACTAAAGAGAGATTCACATACCAAACTCTTGAGATGCAAGACAACAGAGGCACCATTAAGCCACCATGCCATGAAGAAGCTACCCCATTTAGTACTCTAAACAGCTAGTTGTCAAAGGCAAATAACTAATTAATTAAATATGCATTATTTTGGGTTTCTTGCTGACCTTAATTTTTTACTCTTATTTTATTTAAAAATCTGATTTGGGTTTCCCAATCCCAAACTCCCAAAATGTAAAGAATGACCTACAGGCCATTCTTGGGCTTTGTCACTTGGGGGTCACCACATTGGATTCTTTGATCTACAAGATCTTGCACAGGTTTTACACTGGACTCCCTTCCTGTTGCAACCCTCCCATTTTTTTAACTAAGCTTGGGACTGGTACTGCATGCCGTGACTGGGTGGTGTGGGGCGTAGTGATAACTGTCTTTCCCAAGGACCCAACAGTGTTAGGACTCAAATCCCCAGACCCTTCGATTAACAACCGACAGCCTCAACCAACGGAGCAACCACTATGACCTACAGTCTACATAGAAATCTTTTATCTTTCATTTGCACAGGCTTTAGATTGCTGTACTCCTCCATAGTTCAGCCTCATTAGCAATTAATTAGATACTTTATTATTAACAAAAAAAAAACAGACTTCCTTTAAAACTCTGCTTCTAAATGATTGAGCCCTTATCAAAAACAGTCATATTCTCTTTAGTGAAAGACAAAAACAACCTAAGGGAATTATTAATTTTTATGCAAACAGGCCAGAGTACGCCTGATCATACAACTCAGATTTACTCCCGTCTGCTTTTAGTTCTTAACAACTGAGATTCTTCTCTTTCTTTCTTTTCTTTCTCCAGTCATGTCGGTGTATGTCCTACTTTCGTACATCACACACCCTAAGTTCCTGGCTTAGAAAAAATGGAGAAACTTTGTATGATTTATGATTGGCAAGTACTAGCATGATTAGATACAAAATGATAAATCTGTTTTGTTGAAAAGGAACTCCAGGTTTTTCTTCATGCTTTCTCAAAGACTAGGCAGGAAAGGTAGTGATACGTTCCTTAAGGTCTTGAATTCCAAATGCACTATTCTAGTCTTGACTCTGAGTTTGAGAAGTCAGAGTTTAGTGTGGGCAGAAACATGGCTGCCCCATGAAAGCCTGTCTTGCTAAATTCTCTATTTCCCATTTATGGTGTTTATATGATAAAGCAAGCTTGAGGACTATCACCTGATTCTCTGAGTAGGAACATCCAGAGTCTGGGAATTCTCCTATGCCATTTGATTTATGGTAGAAGTTTCATGCACAATGGCGAACACTTCTTATCCTATTTTATTGACGATGTTGAAGGCTGTTCCAACATCTGTAAACCTCACAAGCTCACAAGCCAGCCATTACTGTTTTAGGTTGTAGTTTGTTTGATTAACATTGTATATAAAATAAAGATTTTGCGGCATCTACTTGAAACACTTTCACCTCAAACCTCCATGCGTCCCTTTTCAAAATACCATGCATTTTCTTCTCACATCCTGGTACTTGCCAGTCATGCAGGGCTGACTGGTGCTGCTAAACATTTATAATCATTCGGCTTGTTTATAGCACAGATTTTTGGAATCAGATTTAGTTTTAGCATTTCCACTCATGGATTCTGTCTTATCTCCCTGGTCATGTAGTTTTCAGCTTCCCTGATTAATGCTTTAATTTAATTACATTCAAACCATGTTGAAGCAAATGCCTTTTATAAAACCGCTATCGCTTTCCAAGTCAAGGTTACAACATTAGCACTTCTATGGAGCTTGTGTGAATAATGTGAGCAGCATCTCAATCACTTAAGCCACAGGCGAAAGCAAAATTGCTCTGTCTTTAGGAGCGCAGGACTGAAAAAAAGCTAAACTTTACAAAAACGCCAAAAAACGTGTTCAATAACGTGACGCTAATCTGTTAAGCTCTTGTATGAAAAGGCTATTAATTGTAAGCAGAAGGGACAAATGTGGGAGTTTCGCTGAACGCCGTTTCCCTTAAGTGATGCATTTTGCACCCACTTGAGCACGTTTCGAAAAATCAGCCACACAATCAGCCCAGATCGAATGGAAGCCACAGCCTGGGTGACTTATTTGATAAGAAAGGATGGCTCTTGTTTCCAATCAAAGCCACTCCAAAGTCATCCAGCTCTAAGCGCCTTCGAATAAGGAAGAGGTCATGCCTTCTGAGCCGGAGGAGGTTACTCTGTACCGTAATGAACGATTATTTAGGTGATGTGAATGGAAGTGAATGCTGAAGATGAATCATCACAGAGCCATTCCCAAGGTCCTTTTAAAATTCTTAAAAAGTACAAGAATAAAGGGAAGACAACTTAGTTGTAAAGCTTTGACATTTCTGTAGCAACATAGACTTTAGAAGGAAAGGAAAGTAGTGAAGCTTTTAGTAAGAAATGGGATTGTGAAGGAGTCTCCAGTGTCAGAGGTGAAGCTGTACAGTTAGGTTTCTGACATCTTGAAAGAGATGGTGATGGAACAAGAGCAATAACAGGAACTAACTTGAATTGTAGATAAAAATAAATAGAAAGCTGGAGCGTTACCAGTCACACACCCGGGATGTTACCAGTCACATGCTCAGAGAGTTATCAGTCACATGATCATAGTGTTACTGTGTGTTACTGCTCTACTTAGCACAGGGGGGAGCACACTCTCCCTAGAAAGTTCAACACCTAAGGCTCCTTATTGCCGTAATGTTTTAAAGCAGTTCAGTAAAATATTATTTAGATATGAATCTCTTTTACATTCCGGTCTTTTTCTTTTCTGTGACACAAAAACGTAAAGTTCACAAATCTGCCAGCTGGAGTGAAAAGGTTCTGGGTTTTTCTCATCCCACTGGAGACAACTTAAAGGAAAGTGAGGGAAGCGTCCCAGACGCAACAGTGATGTAAAGGTGAGGCTGAAATATTGGGTTTAATCTGTCTCACACACACACACACACACACACAAAGACCCACAGGGTAAAAAACACCTGACGCAGCAGTGGCAGTGTGGCAGCGCCGGCAAGGATGCGAGACGTGAACCCGGGCAGAAGGAGGGAGAGAAAAAAAAGAGAGATTTATGATCTGAGAAAGATAAATAATTTATCTGAACTTGATAAGAGGCATTAATAAAAAGAAGAAAATTTTTAAAAGGCATTAATAAAAAGAGGAAAAAGGATGAAGCAGCATCACCTGCATTAATCAGTGTGTGTGTGTGTGTGTGTGTGGTTTGGTACATT
>JAOVVB010146054.1:0-11936 GCA_028570985.1 Heterobranchus longifilis
AAAGAGAAATGTATTAAATGAACAATCCCTGCTCACTGACCTGTGCCGAGGCCACACGGAGCACCTCTCCTCCACGGAGGAGGCGCAGACTGTCCGTCTGTGGGAGCGGGCGTCCGTCCTTCAGCCAGGTCAAAGAGGGTGTAGGGATACCCGAGGCCTCACACTGAAGCTCCAGGACATTATTAACCACAACAGATACTTCTGCTGGTACACCAGAGCCCTCGATGCGTGGAGGGTCTGAATAAGAAAACATAAACCGCAACAATATTTTATTTTCTCATCCATGAATCAAAAGCAGAAGCTGGAGAATGAGAACTATAATCTGCTTTTACTCACCCAGCACTTTCAGGTTGAAGTGGCGGCTAGCTTGACCGGCGGTGTTGTTAGCCACGCAGGTGTAGCGTCCCGTATCGTTGACCTGGGCCTGGATGATCTGCACAGTGGTATTCAGGTTGAGGAATTTGAGGTGGGGATCAGGAATTAGCATCACCCCTTCTTTGAGCCAGGACACAGTGGGGGTCGGGGTCCCATCAGCAATACACGTCAGAGAAGCCACGTGTCCTCTGACTACAGTCACATCCTCGGTGCTCCCTGCTCCATCCAGACCAGGAGGGACTGAGGAATACAAAGATACAGGTGATTATTATTCTTTGCTGAACTGCACCCTGAGAATGGTGTTTTTAGATTTAGATTCAGATTTTTAGAAGCGAGTAAAGTTTTCAGACTCACCATGCACCTGCAGGTTATAATGTCTGTTGTCCACTCCTGCTCTGTTTGATGCGACACAGGTATAGGTGCCACTGTCCGACACCTGGGTTCGTGAAATCCTACCAGATGCAAAGGGTACAACATATAAGTATCCTGTTTAGAGCTGTAACGATCAGTCGATTGACAGAAAAACAATCGGCTGCTATTTTGATAATCGATTAATTGTAATTTTTCCTGCAAAAATGGCAGAAAATGCAGTTTTTAAGCTCTCAATTATGCAGATTTCCTGCATGTCTCTGTTTTATATCATATTCAACTGAATATCTAATAAATAATAAGACTTTGATAAATTGAGATGGACATTTGTCACTATTTTCTGACATTTTACAGAGAAAATAATTGTTTCTTGTAGCCCTAATTCTGTTACATTTTAACTAGTGTTAGAGAACCAACAAACCGTTATCTTTAACACTTTGTATTTTTAGTAGAGTAGTGAAATAGTTGGAACAGCCTGTCATAGACCATGAAACATTTTCTAATGCAACCCATGACAATGAAATTGTTTTAGGCAGGGTGAATTTCCAAACTAATTTAACAGTAGGAAAACCTGCAGAATACAGCAGTTTCTTTTTTTTAAAATAGAGAGCTATTTTTTTGTATAATACAATTGCAAAAGTAAATGAACAAGTACTAAGATTTCTTTGCAAATTTTACAGATAAAGAATGACACCAATATTTCACACAATACTTTGCAATAATTGCTGACCCCCCACACAAGATGCACAAGAAGTTGACCTGAATGCAGCACCATGTGGTACAAACTAATCTTGAGTCCTGTCCACTGACCTACCGGAGCACCTGTCCAGCAGAGAGGAGACGTATGTGTGAGGACACCGGCAGAGGCAGGCCGTTTCTCAGCCAGTTGAGCTGAGGCGGAGGAGAGCCTGCAGCGACACACTCAATGTTGACAGATCCGTCCAGAACTGTGGTCAACTGCTCGACTGTCTCGCTGTTGCCGTCTATCACAGGAGGCACTGAAACAAAAGGACAGCAAAGTCAGTGAAGTGAAAACAAACTCCTCTACTAACTAACTAACTCAGACTGTTTGTACTAGAGACGATACATGTCATATACAGGGCTCCCACACATTTTCATGGACAAAATCTCAAAACTTTTCCATGACTTTTCAAGATACCAATTGTACGGATTATTATAGATCCATGAAATATTAAATGCACACTTGCCCAGCATTATTCAAATATATGAGATTCAAACGTGGGGAGTAAATGACATAATGCATACAATGGTAAACAAAACGTTGTCACACATCGATGCATATTAGAGCTACGTTACATCAACAGCTACAGAAAATACATCCACGTTAGATTACTGTAACTATTAATTTCATTAAACACAACAAAATTCCACTTTTCCAGGTTTTCCATGACCATGAGAACTGATATTTAAAAATAAAAAATAAAAATAATATAGCAAATAATAATATATAATATAAAAAACATATATAATATATAATTAAACCCACCATACACATTCAGATTGAATATCCTGTCCTCTTCTCCGGCAGTGTTGGTGGCCACACAGGTGTACTTGCCGCTGTCAGTGGTGTGAGCTCCGGTCACAGTGAGTGTGCTGCCATCTGGACTGATCCTGGACACAAAGGCAGCATCGCATCATCATTATAACATCTGTTATCACTGCACTGGCAAACCGTGAAATCCCAAATGTTCTTCTGTGGCAAGCATTACCTGAGCCCCTCGTTCCTCGTGTAGTTGATAACTTCTCCGTCCTTCAGCCACTGGATGGTTGGAGTCGGAGTTCCCCGAGCTCGACAGAGCAGCTGGATGCTTTCATTTAGCAGGACTCCCATTTCACTGGGCAGCTCTGATCCAGAGATACTGGGAGGGACTGAGAGAGATTTACTGGTCTTAGCACAATCCCATGAATACCATGTATTTATATGATAACATATACGCTTGACAGCATGCAGCCTGATGAGAAAATATCATAATATTCTCTGGAAACAAACGAGCTTTTGCATTTCTTTAATTTGAAACTGGTCTCTAGAAAAGGGTTAGAACTTTTATGACAGTGACTGAGGCGATGCATGTGCATGTACCTTGTATGGTGAGGTGGTAGCTCTTGCGTGCTTTGCCCTCCACGTTGGAGGCCACACACGTGTAAGTGCCGCTGTCCGACAGCTGTGAGCGTGCAATCTGCAGCTTGCTTCCTCCTGAGAAGATGTGCATCTCCAGAGACTCTGAGTTCTCTAAAGAAATATGGAGTTCATATGTTTGGAATATATTATGTAATGTTATCCCTTTGCCTCATCCACCCTTATGTGTTTTTCCCTGTGTAAACTTATTAAGAAACAACAGGTAATTTGATTTAAATGTAAGATGCAGATGAATAATGAAGGATAAACAAAAAACTTGAACCTAAACGCAGGCGTACCTATGGGTCGTCCATTCTTCAGCCAAGCGAGGCTCGGAGGAGGGATTCCAGTCGCATCACAGGCAAAGGTGACGGGGTTACTGATGGTTTCCACAACACTCTCCTCTGCTGGGCCATCGATACTGGGAGGTACTGGAGAGAGAGAGAGATTCTTCTTCAGTATTATGTTGTAAGTGTTAAGCATCGTTTGAAAATACAATATGTGTTTTGTGAATTTCCAGATTTTTAAAATAAATACCATAGATATTCAAGTGGAAGTTTTTGTCCACTTGTCCAGCGACATTGGTGGCCTTGCAAACATATTGTCCGGTATCAGACACCTGAAGAACAGAGGAGAAGATATAAGGAAGAAAAACAAAAACAAAACAAAAAGAACATTTAAAATGTGTAGTCAAGAAACCAAGTATTCATGTTAGATGATGTTTTGACCCATGTACATTCTCTGGCCCTGCCCTGACAGTACCTTTGAATCCTACTCTGACCCAAGCAAAGAGCAGATACTTGGCCTTGTATCTACATTGTATCTTCTTAGACTAAACTGCCGTGGCTGGTCCTCACTGGCTTCATAGACAGGATCATCTTAATGCCATGACCTGCTCAGTAGTCCAGCCATCATCCCTACTTATCTTCACCACTCTTACAAATAGTTACTCGTTATATCAGAAAACATTTCACACCATTCTCTGACCTAATGCACGTTTAAAGGGGACCTATTATGCTTTTCCTTATTTTCTGTTTTATATATATATATATATATATATATATATATATACATATATATATAATATTACAATGTGGGATGTTCATAATAAATGTGGCTAAAGTTTCAAATTCAAATTCATTTCAGATATTAAATCATTCACAACAAAGGTGCTGGCTAAATGCAAATCAGAACTGCACCCATTTTAGCTAAACATACTGTAAATTACAAGGTGTGTTACATGTATTGATGTATTGAGATATGTGTATTGTGAGATATGTACTTCACTATATTTCCATGTTTGTAGTTTATTGTGGTTTTATGATTCTGGCTGTATGTTTTAACTATACTGTACATGTAAAAGCTCAACTAGGGACAAGAGCTGAAAATTAGTAATATCTATAAACTCTCTGTGCAGCACATCTGTTTTATACTCTGTATTGGAACTACGTTAAATTGCATCGTCCCTAACAAATAAAATAACATGTTAACATGTTCTAGTACAAACCCAAAAGTATGAACCTGCATTAGCATAATAGGCCTCCTTTAAAGTGTCCTTGAATCATATCCTCACTGAGGATATCCTGAATCTGGTTTATCTGCAGGGTTTGGCCCCACTGTTTAAATGGGCAACTTCATCTGAATGCCACCATCACTGTATAACTGGTTACACTAGTTTTATCAGTATCCTCTAATTAGCAAACCCTACGGTATGAGAAACATTTCATGAATATAGCCACTCAGTGTAAGCTTTTCCCTGCAGTTACTAGATTATTTTTATGATGATGCATGTACTTATTTTACTTTGAGACGTGGTAGCTACTTACTATGACTGAGGCAACAACGACATGAGTGGCTGCTTCAAAAACTTTCATCAAAACAAAAACAAAGAAAAAAAGACCACACAGTAATGGCCACACTGTCTGACTTGACATGCGATCGCTGAAAGACATTGCTGAAAAAATACAAACGATAGAGAACGAGAACAAACAAGATCGCATCCATTCATCTCTGACCTCCGAGCCTTTGATCTCGAGCATCTGTCCCTCTGCCAGGATGCGCAGGTTTGCTGATTCTGTCACCACCCGGCCGTTCTTGTACCAGGTGATGGTGGGAGGAGGTACGGCGTTGGACTCGCACTCCAGAGTTACTGATTTCCCAACAAGCACATTCACCACCACGGGAGAGTCCCCGCTGCTGTCCCGGATACTTGGAGGAACTGAAAGGCCAAGGAGAGAGGAAAACGTCAGTTTATGATGTGACGCCAGGCGCTCAGTGTACATTAAACACTGTGTGAATGTGGACTGACCGAAAACGGTGAGATAGATGTGTTTGTAAGCCTCTCCTGCTGCGTTCATGGCCACACAACTGTACTTTCCTCCGTCCGATACTTTCGCTTTCAGAATCTGCAGCGTACGACCACCTGAAGAAACAAACTGACACATTCAGAATCTGCTGTTGCTGATCATCTCATGGCATGCTCATATCCATGTTATTCTTTTAATGTTGTCACCCACTGCTCAATGTTCATTCTATTAAAGGGGTAGTTCAGACGTTTTGAAGTGAGATTGTGTCAGTAAAAGTGCTACAAGGAATGTAAAGATAAAATCTTCTGCCTGGGGTCTCCTGCTCTGAAACTGAATTTTCAGGTTTCTGTGGTTGTATCAGTCAGAAGCCACAGTGAAATAGCAGGTGTCTGTTTCCCATGTGGAATGCACACATGGTGCAGATAGCAGGAAACAAACAGTATCAGCTGAGGTTTCACATGAGTTGTCGTGGCCGAGTGGTTAAGGCGATGGACTAGAAATCCATTGGGGTCTCCCCGCGCAGGTTCGAATCCTGCCGACAACGGCACAATGTTTTTCCAGCTGGTGCACACTGTTAAAGAATAAACTAAACATGACGGGCTGCAGTTGTTGCACTGATTAGGTTGGCTCACAGAGATTAAAATACTGGAGAGTGTACTTCCAAGCGACATCGCTCTTACAGAAGTAAAGGGCTGTCAGACGGCAAGGTAAAGCGGTGGTAAAGTGTGGCCCCGTCCACAGCAGTACATTGATTAGCTTCTGTGTCAGGACTCCTGTCTGCTTCTCCAAACTGGGGGCGTTCTGACCACCATCTACTGTAGGTAATACACTGACCTCATACAACTTCACTTCAAAATGTCTGAACTATCCCTTTAAATGTGACCCAGGTTCACAGTACCGGGCATGATGAGTGCATTGGTGTTGGCCTGGATGGGGCCTCTGTCATTCAGCCAGCTCAAGGTGGGAGGAGGGAAACCAGTAGCTTCACACGAGAGAGACACAAAGTTGTTCACCACCACAGTCACAGTCTCAGGACTCAGGCCGATGATGATGGGAGGCACTGGAAGGAAAAAGAAAACATCCAGTATATACAACAGTATTTCCTGTTAATGCTTCATTCATTTTTCTGGTCTTTAAGTGAAAGCAGTATTTTCTACATGGATTTACCATTTCACACGTGACTCACCATGGACATTAAGGTTAAAGGATTTTTCTGCACTTCCAGCCACGTTGTCAGCCACACACACGTAGCGGCCTGTGTCAGATACCTGAGCAGTCAACACCTGATGGTTGGGAAAAATGGAGAAATATGGAATCCAGTAAGAGCACAGATCTACTGTACATCGGCAGAATATACCATATTAAATTACCTTACAAGCTTCCATTTACAGAAAAGTGGATGGACCCAATCTCAACAGCTTTTTAACAGAATAGGCTTCATAAATGTATTTACTGCATGGATCTCCTGTTAGACTGCATCACATTGTACAAGGGTTTCTATTTTCTGTGGATTTTATCGGCAACTGGTATATTAGAGTAACTTTAACTTGGAATGGTTTAATGGAAAACGGGATATGGCATGAACCATGTTGAGGAGTTGTGCTTCCTGGTTTTTACCTGCAGTGTTCGCCCATTGGACAGGATTCGATGAGGCCCGTCAGAGCTGACTGGCTGGCTGTCCTTAAACCAGGTGATTTTGGGGGCGGGGTTTCCATCCACGTGACACTCCAGTTGGGTAGTTTTGTTGACTAAGACTGTGACCTCATCGGGCAAATCGCCGTCTGTTCCCCGTATGGTCGGGGGCACTGATGCAGGACGGAAACGAGAATCAGAAATCAGAAACAGATTCATTGCCAAGAACGTTTTCACATCCAAGGAATTCACCTTAGTGTTTGGTGCACAACAATAAACATAGTAGAGAAAAGAAAAGATAAAAGCGAGTACTGCAACAGTCAAGACACATAAATAAAAGGGTTTATTTGCACCAGGGTGAGAATAGGCACACGGCAGCTATTCGGCTATTCACCCCCTCACCCTCTCACCCTCTCACCCCCTCACCCCCTCACCCCCGCCTCCCTATACTGGTGTTTAAATAGCAACAAAGTGGGGAGGAAGTTGTGGTGGATGAATGAGTCGAACACAGGACCTTCATCCAGGAGACCGGGGTTTGCATCCTGTGAGAAATCTGTTTTTACACTTAACTGATTTATTATTTATTATTTACACTGAACTGGGTGTAAATAGCATTGTTGGCTACTGACACCTGGGTGCAAACAGCATCTACCTAAATAAAATTGACAATAAAATTATTTAAATATCTGTTTTAAAAATGAAGAACTGAACAGTTTGTGCAGGAATGTGCAAATTATTGTCCAAGAAATGTGCAGAAGTTTACAGTACAATGTATATAAAATATGTGCAGTTATGTACAGGGATGATAGTCTGAAAGATGTGCGTTAGTGTAACACATTGTAACAGATGTTGAGACATTAATGTAATGTGTAGTGTCTATGGGGCAGGATGAGAGTCAGTGTCAGCTGCAGAGGGGAAGAAACTGTTTTTGTGGCGTGAGGTTTTTTCCTGATGGACTGCAGCCTCCTGCCAGAGGGGAGTGATTCAAACTCTCTTCTGTGTAAACCCGCCCCCCCCCAGCTCTGTTAAACTGACAGATACTTGTACCACAAAGAAAAGTGTTTTTACTCACATAAAACTCTAACATCATACTGAATGGAGTCTTCTCCTGCCTCGTTGACAGCCACACACGTGTACCTGCCGGAGTCTTCAGCCTGCGATCTGGGAATCTGCAACACTCGCCCACCTGAGAATAAAACTGTCAAAGGTTAGTATGAACTCATTCTCTCAGTCTTGCTCCGTCTCTTTCTCTCTGTTTTCTCTGTCTGCCTCACCTGGCAGGATCAGAACTTTGTCATTGGAGGTCAGCAGCTGTCCATCTTTGTACCAGGTGAGTGTTGGAGGCGGGACAGCATTGGTCTCACAGTACAGAGAGATGGGATTGTTGAGAATCACATCTCGAACATCCCCTCCAAAGCCCGGGGAAGACGTGGTGTCGCCAACTCCACCAGGCCTGTTGAAATTAGGTGGAACTGAAAAGGGGGAAAAGAAAAACAGGAGAAATGTTTAAGCTCTTCTTTGAGCTTTTTTTTAGGAAACTTTATTTCGTAGTGTGGTTGGAAACACAATCAAGGCTATGGCTCTGCATTTATCTCAAAGGATGTTGACTTTAAAAATGAATGCTTTTATCCAACAAAGTCCTCCAACCCACAGACCTCATAGGCTGTTTGTTCCCACCCTCTAATACGATCCACAGGAGCGTCTCCGAAATTAGAGCCCCGAGCGGTGGCAGGAAATCAACACGTCCTCGTACCTAAATGTAACTGTCACAGTTTTAAACATGTGGTTAACGTTGTGAAATTATTGCAGTTTGGCTATGTTTAGGCAACAAAACTACTCCCACTACTTGGAAAATATTGTGGTTTGAGTTAAAATCAGATGTAGAAATAGAGCCTGCACACTTTTACTATTTCTTTTACTATTACTATACTATTTATTTATACTATTTCTACGTCTTTTACATGCTCTTCTGTCCAGTGCCTAGTTTTAATCGTTTGGGTGTACATGCTTTTGTAAACTTTTTTTTGGGTTAAAATCAGGACATTTGTTACGTCACTATGTACGTAAGTACATGACATAATTATGTACATGACATAGAATGTGATGAAGTTACGTTACAGTAACTCAATGTTTACTTTTAGTTTCAAACGGGACAAAAAAAGTGGTCTTGTGGGTCAAAGTCCTGTGTTTGTTTGACCCAGCAACTTGAGACGCGAGAGTTGTAGAGTTGTAGAGTTGTAGAGTTGTAGAGTTGTAGAGTTGTAGAGTTGAGAGTTGAGAGATGATGCCTGTATATCTAACAGATATCTGCATATGAATGCAGATAAATAACAAAAAAAGGTGATAAAAAAGTGAAATCACCGTCAGACGATAGCCGATGGGTTCCGAGTTTGCATTTTGTTCAATGCACTTCGCCTCTTTTGCTCTCCACACGGACTGTTTACCTGCACGCAACCAAAGCCGGCTCAACGGAAGCCAGATTCTACATTCATATGCAGAATCTGTTTATAGAGATCACATGACTTCCTGCTTTGCTCCCGTCATAATTACTACGGCCACTAGAGGGCGCCGCCTGACAATATAAACGTAAATATAGGTCGTAATAAGCTGCTTGTACAAACAACCTATGGTGTCGTTTTTTGGGGGGAGGACAGTCTCCTTTTATTCTAAAAGCACAAATTATTTTTGCAGTTATTATCCAGTTTCATTATTAGTAAAATTCAAATAAAAACAAGAGCACAGTAATTCTCTTTGAGCCCATGAAATGCACAAATAGTCTCAGTTAACACGTTGGCATCAGTCAACCCAGTTCACCTTGTATATTTACATCAAAGTCCTTCTCATCCTCTCCAGCTATGTTAGTGGCTACGCAGGTGTAGCGGCCGGTGTCTGACACCTGAGCGTGCAGGATCTGAACAATACGACCGTTGGCTGTTATGGACACATGGCCATCTGCCCGCAGGATCTGTGGAGGGAAAAAAATGTTTTAGATTTATTGTCCCAGAGGGATATTTGTTTCCAGTCAGTACACATGGCAACACATAACAACATACAGATATAAACATGGCAACACATAACAACATACAGATATAAACATGGCAACACATAACAACAACAGTAGTAGTTGTAGCTTTTGCAGGTTATTTTCCAATGCAATCAAATGAGGTTCCTACCTGTCCGTCCCTGTACCACTGCAGTGCTGCGGTAGGAAAGGCCTGAGCTGCACACTCCAGAGTCAGGGTGCTGTTGACTTTGATCTTGACCTCTTTGGGGGCCAGGCCCTCCCCTGGGATATCATTCTTATTGATCTGAGGGGGAACTGCAGTCAAGAAACATGTTTTAGATTACACTGACATACAGGTATGTTTATCAGTCAATCAATCGTTATTTGTACAGCAACTTTCAGTTCAAAGTGCGTCACAGAAGACTGACAAGCAGATAATAAGACAGAAAAAGTGTAGACCGTAAAACTATGAAAAACACAAAACAA
Source organism: Heterobranchus longifilis (assembly GCA_028570985.1). Taxonomy (NCBI): domain Eukaryota; kingdom Metazoa; phylum Chordata; class Actinopteri; order Siluriformes; family Clariidae; genus Heterobranchus; species Heterobranchus longifilis. The sequence continues at coordinate 10,310 of JAOVVB010146054.1, forward strand.
TTTAATTAGAGACCAATGCATGTGAGACAATAAACATGATTAAAATGTAATAAAATAGATTTAAAAGCTATATTAAGAATATTAGTAGTAAAACAGAATGAGATAAGATAGATTCAAAGTTATAATAATAAAAATAAGAAATAAAATATAGACTAAAAACGAAATTAAATAGATAAAAAGACAGGACAAGGACAAGTAAAATCATAAAAAAAAAGAAAAAATAATAATACAATAATGTAAATAATGTCTATAAATCAAATTCTGTGCTAAATAGGGAGGTTTTTAAGTTTACGGTTAAAGATTTCAACAATTATCAACAATTTTAAGTTAAATTATTGTTACAAAATTGATCACTGATAATTATTATCAGTGATTTTAGGTAGATTAACTTCATGTAAGCATAATGCAATAGGCTGTGCTAGACACTGAGCTCTCCTTTTGCTTTCTGGTAAAGAAAGATACAGCATGTTTCAAAGATGCAGGAATCTCACTCACCATAAACCTTGACCTCATAGTGCTTCAGTGTCTCTCCAGCCTCGTTAGTGGCCACGCAGGTATATCTCCCAGCATCCTCTTCTTTAGCATTAAGAATCTGCAGGGTGCGGCCACCTGTGAAAGCACGGGTGATGAATGACAGAAGATGTACCATACTGCTGTATTCTATTGGGTCGTGCTCTATGGTAACGGTTCAGTATGTGCATGTGATCTCAAACCTGGAAGGACTCGGACGTTACGACTGGACTCAAACGGGGTGCCGTCCTTGAGCCAGGTGATGAGAGCAGGAGGGTAGGATTGGACTTCACACACCAGAGAGGTGGGGCTGCTCAGAGTTACCGTCACCTCCTCTGCAGAACCGTCAGGACCTGACCCAGCAATGGTGGGAGTGACTGGCAAAAAAAGGAGGGAAGAACAGAGAAATTAAATCTAGGACATGACCTAAATTCATCTCAAATACAGGCTTCCCACACCTTCTTAAACATGAAATTCTAGGACTTTTCAAAGAACAAATTTAAACATTTTTTTAAATTGGTCCAGTATTGAGCGAGAGCACAGCACAGTGTTAATTTGGTCAACTAATAATTTCCGTCAACAACATTTTTTCACTGATGAAAACGAGACGATGACTAAATAAAAACTAATTCAGATGACTAAAATATGACTGAAGCTAAATGGAATTTTAGTCAAAAGATGATGACTAAAACTAAATCAAAATTTGCTCTCAAAATTAACACTGGTAAAATAACATGATGCCGTGGGTTGATTTTCCTCCTGTCCACCACCTGCCACTGGTGTAAACAGGAAATCAACTGGAAAATCTAGAGAAACATTTAAGTAATGCATTACACTTGAGCTAAACTTGTCGATTAAATCTACTGTAGATTTAGTCGACTAAAATTAGACTGAAACTAAAGCAATTCAGATGACTAAAATATGACAAACTAAATAGAATTTTAGTCAAAAGACTAAAACAAAATAAAAATTTGCTGTCAAAATGAACACTGCCGCGAAAAGAGCTGCAAGGGAAATTGTGCAGCGTAACGTTATGTCCACTAAAAGTGCTTGTTTTTGCCACTGGCAGGCTCAGTTTTTCCCTCAAATTCCCAAACTTTCAAGGACCTGTGGGAAC
>JAOVVB010146082.1:0-11935 GCA_028570985.1 Heterobranchus longifilis
GAAAGGGCAGCCCGGGCTTACATTAGGTAGAGATATTACGTGTGTGTGTGTGTGTCTGTGTGTGTCTGTGTGTGTATCTGTGTGTGTGTGTAGGGGCAAAGCATATGCTGACTGCATTATGTACATGCATGAGGTGGTAAGTGACAGACTATCATGGTTTGAGTGCAGCTGCTGGAAGAAGTGCAGCGTGCGCTTTGAACGTGCACGACACAGTTATACATTCTCAATGCGAGTTTGTCAGTCCCCGCGGAGTTAAAACACCTGTCCTTAGTCCTGAAGGTGATACAGCAGGAGACTCTTTAAACCTGACTGTCATGACAGCTGACACTCTCGTTTCCAAGAGTGGACTAATAAAGCTGGAAGTGCCATGGTGCAGCCAAAGCTGTGTATGTGTATACTATATATTAATTCTGAGCAGGTTTCCAGTATGTAGTGTGTTCATACTGTGACAACATAAAACAGTATTTTTTTTCTTTTTAAAAAGCCTTGTTTTTGAGTGTGCTCCCACAATGCAATGCACAAAGGAAATTCATGCTTCTCACAGCTGGAAATTAAATCATCATATTAATATGGATGGTGTTGAAACAGTTTCAGGAACAAACTCAGAAAACAAACAAAACAAAACTATTTACATTTGTGGAAACACATTTCCAGGTCTCTTTGTAAAGTTTACTTGATGGTGGCATTTTAAAGTAAGAGTTTCATTGATTTCCAGTGGTGCCGATATTGTGTCACTTCCTGTTAGCATAAAGGTATTTGAAATTAATGTATATTAACTCCAAAAACTATAAAGGTTTAATGTTCGGAATATTCTTGGAACACAATATCCAGCTGTCTTTACATATTATGCTCATTTTCAGGATCATTCTTGTATTTTGGGTTTCTACGAGAACATGTTTATATGGTTTAATGTTAAAAGAATACATTATGTTTCTCATACGGTCTGAATATACCTGTATTCACTCTCTGTCTGAAACGCTCTCTGCGTCTCTGCAGCGTCACTGCAGCTGGGGAATGACTGGAACAGAACGTTCTGCCTGTATTATGGAATTGTTGTTGTTTTGTTTGTGTTTTAATGTAATTTTTATGTTATATCATCGGTGAATGGTTTTCATGTTGTCTGTGAGCCCCTAACCAAAGACAATTTTCTGTCATTGTGTGATAGACAATAAAGCTTTTTGAATCTTTAATCTATATATAATATAGTTGAGACATCACAAACTTACAGAAGTCCTGACAGCTCCTTTAAAGGCATTTCTCCGTGAATTGAGCATTTTGACATTTTCACAGTATTTATATAGCACCTAGTCCTGTTTTATAATAATAAAAAAAAAGACATGGAAATCTCACTTTTTACAATATGGGACATTTAAAGGAGTACTCCACCGAGAATCTAGCTTTTGAGCATTAAATACTCATGGCAAAAAAACATGGATGATGCTGCAGGCGTCGTTTATGAAGTTTTTGTGCTCGTTTTTGTACAATTACACGTCTTTTTTTGCCTTGACTGTAGGTCTCCATTGGAATTCATTGCAACTGCTGTGAATCTAAGCCGACTACAACTGCCATCCTCTGCTAAAGTAGTACTTTGTGTAGCCTGAAGCGCTCATGTTCGCACGTGTGTGTGAAGGCACGTGTGCACAGCAGGCTTCATTTCCACACGTCCCATTCATTGTCTGTGTAAGCAGCTGTGCAATGCATTGTGGTAGCGTCGCAGTGAGTTTCGAGAGATGGGCCGTGGAGTTGCACGCTCCTCATTTGCATTAAGTTGAGGTCCGGGCTACTTTATGCACAAAACTTCTGAAAATCTCTCAAACCAACCGCTGTCGATCTAAAATGAAGACAGATTCAGCAACATACCTTGTTTCTCACCTAAAATGTTTTCAGAAACAAATTTCTATTTTCATAATGTAAGAGATTGTTTCCAAACAAGCCGCCATGACAGTCTGGTTTGAAATCCGGGAGAAGAGAGTCCACGGGTGAAGCGTCTAATGAATCAGGTGCAGCTGTGCTGTTGTTTTCGTTGTTGATCATTCGTCAAGGAAGAGAAACTGAAAACTACACAGGCACGCCTATCAAGCGTCCAATGCTGGGGAGTGTGGCGATCCCTGGCGTGGAAAAATGGACCATGAGAAAGAGAGAGGGAGAGAGAGAGAGAGAGAGAGAGAGAGAGATTTGAGGTGACAGGTGGGAATGGGAGTTGTCAAAATGCAGTTTCACACTTACAGGGCAACACAGGAGGATTACTGCAGCCATGTCAACACAAACACACCGATGATGACACTGGCATTTATTGGTGCCCAAATGTGATTCATCACGATTACCTCATCCGTGTACTCCTTCTCACCCCACGACAGTTCACTGACCTTCGGGTAAACCAGCAAGACCTCAGCCAGCGACAGTGACAATCAGCCAACAACAGACTGTTTGTCCTCTCGGTCCTGGCACGACAAACATGGCAGGAGGCTGCAGCCAGTGAGTCAACACACTGTGACCGACTAGACCGATGGGCAATATGGCCAACACTGGCACTGTTTGTACTGGAGCTTCCAAACAGGCCCGGGGGTCAGGTGAGGTACATTACAGCAGCTCACAATAATACGAATACATCCTAATTGAAACATCATTACATGTTTGGTGTGAAAATACATCAGTTACAATGCTCTCTAGGCTGTAATACGTTATTCACTTTAAATTGGTTAACTGTGACTGTAACTATATAACTAGTAGTGTTGGGCGATATGTTAAAATTTTCCACCCGGCCGTCAGCCCAGCAACCAGCCGATGTATTTTCCATCTGGGTGATGCGGAGAATCCCCCCCCCCGCCGCAAGTCTATTTTGTGTGCGTTTGTGTGCAGACAGCTGTTTACATTACATAAATAACCCACTGTATAACCTACTGAATATGTTTTGAACTTAATGATTGTTCAGTGATCAGTGATTGATTAGCAGTCTGTGAGTGTGAGTCTGTGTCGCGGTCACATCCTCCGTCCTGCGCGCTACTGTGGGCGGGAAAATAAATTCAATGAATGATAGAAACACTGCATGTTGATTTCTACTCATGGACCCGACATGAAAACTATTTTGGTTCAGTACATTTCTGATGTCAATCAGCTGCTGAAGACTGGTTATCCAGCCGCTGTCTCAGCTCCGCAGACAGAGACATGCCGAGATGTTTTTCTTTTCCTTTTTTTTTTCCTTTTTTAACGGTGTGCCTAGGATGGCACAACGCGCTGTTCAGCTCTTCCTAAATTCAAGTTTCACCGAACAAAGTTACTTTAATTTCCAACTCATCGTAAAACACACATCATTAAAACTCAAATAAAACTCAAACAGTCTTTCCACTGTTCCAACAATCACCTACTCTGGTTTGGTTGAATGAGATCCTTAATCCACAGAGTTAGATGTGAAAATATGCAGACTCTGATCAATGATCAATTATAACTATCGTCCCAATAAAGAGCAACTGGCGATGTACTCGGCCACCGTCGGTATTCAATATATCCGTGTAATCGCCCATCCCTAATAACTAGGCCTATATACTGTTTGGATTAAACTCCAGCCAGGGGACTTTTAATGCTTAGCAACAAGCTTTGTTTTTTTAGAGCAAATTCAATATTAATTTTAAATTGGATACCTGTTACTGTAACTATACAGCTATATACTGTTGTGTTCACTGGCTTCCTGCTGATGCTTGTAGGGCCCTTGATGAAAAACTCAATAAACGAAGATTACACACATTGTAGAGTGCAGCTGTTAGGATTTCTCATATTGGACTCAGTGGACTGTCAGTGCTGCCAGCAAGATGCCTTTTCCAAATGTTTTAAGATATAAATATACTTTAAAATGTATGAAGTTTTTTAAAGATCTGAGTGGTTTGATTCATGAAACACCTGCTGCGTTCTTAGTCAGCGATCCCAATACTCAATAAAGCAACCAGCAGCCACTGACCCCGACTTTACTGCTGACTGTAAGGAACAACAGACGGGAGACGGATGTGTCTCAGAGATGAATGAGCTGGTGTCTTTATACAAATGGGTTACACAAGGTTGTAAACATTTCATTGTATTGCCCAATAGGAAGAGAGAGGTCAGTGCAACTGACAAGAGTTTAAGAGAACAATAATGTTTTGTGGAGGCCACCATCAAGTTCATAAAAGTATTCGTCTTGGTCAGTTTTCTACTGTTTACTCTCGTACTGAATACACTCAGGGATTTCAGAGCCACTGGGGTTTGAAATAACAAAAAAAGTAAGGATATGAAAATATTTGTTGTTAGTTAAAGAATTATTACTCACTAACAGCTACTTTCCCTGGGCTATAAGAACACTTAACAAACAATAATCCTATGCAATATCCACACTGTGCAATATTCTTGACTGCTATTTTTATTAATTTTATTTTGATATACACAAGAGCAATTATAGCTGTGTGCGTTGTCATGTCCTTTTTTTATTTTGTATCTGTTTTTAAAGCACAAATGGAGTGGCACTTGTAATCTCATTGTATTTAATATATAATGACAATAAAGCTTTTCTATTTCTATTAGAACATAATAAAAAGAAAATATGCATTTACTTAAAAAGTACTTAAAAATCCCCAAATATATTTTTCTTCTAGCACTACAGTTTGTTGGTTTTGGAATTTAACTTTGATTGGAGCTGTCATTTTATTTTATTTTTTCCGTCCGTCAGTGTGCAGTGCAGCCTACAACGATGCAACCTGCTTGACGGTGTGTCTGCAGTGGCGTGGATTTTCGGGGCTGTGTATTTTGGCCGTGTTTGTATTTTTAAACATGAGTATATTAAGAAGTATTCTTCATGTCACAGAAACCACTGAGAGTACTGTACTGTCTGAGTAAGTCTGTCAAAGTACTCGGCCTTCAGTAGGTAAAATTTTTTTGTATTTTGAGGTAATTGAACTTTTAAGTAAAATTTTGAAGTACTCTGCATTTTATAAATAAATATTGTACTTTGGATTCCACTTTTATTTGTTGCTAGGTTACTAGTACTTCACAGATTTTAGAAAACCTTCAACAGCACTTATATTTAACACTATGGGGCCATTGCTTAAGATTACCCTACCCTTCAGTATATAAAGTATTGTAAAGTACTACCTGGACAATACAATACTTTGAAATGATCCAATTAATGAATAAATAATTTAACACTTTGAAAAGGGCCATTCTTCATAATGAGCACCTTTACATTTGATACTTCAAGTACTTTGTCTTCCATACTTTAACTTGAATAAAATTCAGAATAGACCTATTTTCTCAAACAGCTCGATGCGTCTGAAACAGATGTCCAATTTTCCCTGTTAAAATACTCCAGTACCCCCCACAGTCTTATTTGGTTTCATATAACATTCCATAACCTAATGTCACAAGACAATGGATTAAACTCCAGCCGAGGGACTTTTAATGCTTAGCAACAAGCTTCGTTTTTACAGCAAATTCAAAAATATCTCAGAAAATCAGCAGAGCCGTAAAACTATTTTCCTCAGTGTCACAGCTTGTTTCGATGTATAGCTTTGGGGCTCTGCTGCATGAAGCAAATGAGACAAAACCAAAGCCTTTACATCTGTAAAAACCAACAGGCATTCATGGCAGGGCTGAACACCAAGACTACTGCCAGGCTGATGACCCGCCCATTACTGGCAGCCGTATTAAAAATTGATAGCGCACTGCCAGAGACGGAAAATGCGAGGAGAGGGCGGTGGAAAACAAAGCGATAATCGAGAAGTGGTGTGATACAGAGGGGAGGAGGGCAGAGGTGAGGCAGGGACACGAGAACCTGAAGGGATAAACAAAGGGAGGAGGATCGAAGACATGGGGATTGTTGAGGGAGGTGCAGCATTAGGTGTGAAGAGGTGGCTGGATTATTGAGTTTTGAGTGTCCAAACAAGATATGTATATTGGTGTGTGAAGAAGGGTTTTCTCTCCTGGTCACAGTACAAACCTGTGTGCATCATTAGTAACAGGAAGAACAAGAGGTCAAAGGCAGCAAGGAGAGCTGGATGATTCTTGTTGCTACGCAACTCAAAGACACAAGCAGATTAGCATTAGCTAAGTAGCCTCATAGTGAGAGAAAGGAAAGGTTAATGGCGCTGGACATAAAAAGAGCTAGCAAGGTGTGTTTGCATGTTAATCAGACGATGGGTGGAAGCTTTTATGGTCTCATCTGAGAGATCCACCTACAGCTGGTAGTGCTACGACAAGGGCTATTTCTGTGTGTAGCCACAAACGTAAGTCCCAAACACGAGGCTCAAAATGGAGATGGAGAGGAAACACAGGCCTGTTACAAACAAAGCTATTACAAGTAAAATAAAATGTGAAATGATGAAGTGTTGTGATTGTATCACCATACTCTACTTACGCCTGATTTTAATATGCAATCTGTATCAGGGTATTGTAGCTGAATGAGGAAAAAACACATGCAAATGCATGCACAACACATTGCAACTGGATCGCTATCCAATCGGGCCGACGGCATCTGGAGGCGGTCTGGCTGGTTTTTCATTGTTACCCAGCCAGGTGTAAAGTTTGACCACTTTCTAAAGAGACAAAAAAAGGTCACCTAACTTCACCTCTTCCTGCTGTCACAAGCCAAATTGGCAAAACGCCATCATTGGCAAAGGAAAACTCAGTGGAGCACCTACAGCAGCTGCACATCACTGCTCTTGACCTGCGACATATCATGTCTGTTTAACTCTGCAAGCTCAACCTGCTGGATTTTCACATGGTTTATCTTATATTTACTGTCTGGTTTATCTTATATTTAATGATTCCAAACAGACGAATTAAAGTCATAGCAGTAGAGCACAAAAAGTGGTTAAATATAACTTCAAAAAACTACTACATACATGAAGCACAAAAAAACATGGTGCTATACACAATATAGGTACACATAATGGATTAAAAATAAAGTGAGAAGTAAGTAAGCAAGTAAATAAAAGCCTTATGATGTGTTCAGACCAGACGCAAATAAAATAATCGACTCACTGAGTTTGGACGCTGGAATCTTTGTTTTGACTCGCTTCATTTGTGCGATTTCTCACATCGCTCGCAGCAGAAGTTCAGATTTTTCAACTCACACGAATAGGCGAATGAGCGAATTTGCGTGAGTTGAAAAATTGTAACTTCCGCGTCATTCATTGCTTTTGTGCCTTCGTGAAAACAGGAAGTCCTGCATGTGTGCAAAGGTGGTGTTTTTCATCGCTCCAGTCAGACTTTCACCACCACTCATATCTGTCACATCATAATCAGTTCAAAAACTACATCCAAAGCCAACTCTGCCCGTCTCCTCCCGCCCCCTCATCCTCTTCCTTGAACTCCGTGTCTTCCTGCACCTCCTTCTTCCGTATCCGGCATATTTTGTTTACCATGCTAATCTAGCGTCTCCTCTGCAGTAAGTCAGAGTTGGGCTGATTATAATGGTGTCGTAATTAGCTGATTAGCGATAGAGAGAGCTCGTTAAAGATGCTAGCCAGACGAGAGGACACTTGATTAGATAATTATGACCGTGTGTGTGTTTGAATACTGATACGAGTTATAATGCCGCCATGAGATTCTGTTAACACTCTTAAGATGAAGCCACTATAGTGTGTGTGTGTGTGTGTGTGTTTATTAATTTATTGACTGGATCCCCATTAGCAGACTCATGTAATACATGGCATAAAACATACCGTTTAAACATACTACAGTACCTGGCAATTACTGTAATGCCCCATTTAGTATTTGTCACATTTTTTTATATATATTGTTCAGTGTTGTTTTATATCATCTACTTTGTCTTCCGAGTTTATTTGTTTAATGTATTTGTCTACATTAATTTTAGGGTTAATGTTTTTTCAAGCCTGCCGGGTTTCCATCCTTTGGTTTCTTCTGTCTCATTTTCAGTTTATCCCTTGTTTGCACAAGAAAACAAAACGTAATCCCTAAAACATATCCATCCCCACGTTACTGAAGTGGCCTAGAACTACATCAAATGCTGCTGGAAAGTTAACTCGCACTGCTCGAAGCTCTTCTTGTATGATTTCCCAGTAGAAATGTCTCCAGATTTTTATTTTTCCTTCTGTCTGTTGAGACTGCAGCAACAAAACCTGAACCTACTGTATGGCTTGCAGCTAGAGGCTGCTGTAGTCTGTGGGCTTATGAATGCTATTGTAAAGATATGTGAGAGATCTTTTATGTAAAACTGGTTTCCATAGAATTGCATGGTGTTTAATTAACTAAATATTTCAGCTATTAACTGTGAAAGCGTGGTTGACTATTCTGCTGCAGATATTTCTTTTGGATTAATGGTATTTACTTCCACAGTTTGACATTCTCAAAATAAAGTCGTTCAAGGTTGATGAAAGAAGGCTGAAGGAAAAATAATTTTGTAATTTGATGCTGTCTGCTCTGCTATGGATAGGGTTAATCTTTATTACAGTTATTCCAACAGTCTGCTAGTGCTGTCTCAATTCTGATGCTTCTGTTAGTACACTGACATGTAGTACACGGTGTACACTATGTGCTCACTTGTGTAGTGCGTACATTTGGACATGTGGTCTCAAATTGCACACAGCCGTTATGCACTGACCAGAACTGCTACTACTTCTTCTTCTTCTTCTTCTTCTTCTTCTTTTTAATGGGGAATTACAACCAAAATTCATCTGAAATTTATCCCCGCTTGTTTTCTCACTATCCAACTACAGTACAGTGTTACTTAGTGAATAAAACAGATGTATAACTTACATATCGTCGCTGTCGGGTGGAAAACTTGTATCTCCATATTTCGTCATTTAAAAAAATAAAATAAAAAATGCTATTGCTCATCCTTTACGTGTGTTTGTTGGTTTCACAAACATGTATGCACCTGACGAAGACCAGTCTGGTCGAAACGTTGTACGATTAATTAATTAATTATCTCATATTTTTTTTCTCTGCAGATTTTTATCCTGCACCTGTTAAAAGTCCTGTTTGGATGTTACGCACACGCTCTTGGACTTAGGAATTTTGGTGAATCTATAACATGCAGGAAGTGTACTGTATCTTTAAAAAAACTTTGCTTAACTTTAAAGTTTCCCTTCCATTAGTGATACTCTCCTCCAGAGGAGATCCAGACTTTACTTTAGAATCACTTGAAGAATGGCCTGACTTCCTCCCACTGAATTACATCATCTTTTCCACACCTTACCCCTCAACACATTTAAATATACGGAGGTGGTAAAATAATGCCCTCTGCTAAGTTTAGCTCGTATTTCTTCTGATTTGTAAACTCATACTTCATTATCGTAGGCTTTCAGCTATACTGTAAGGAAAGTTTATCAGTGTAGAAAACAAATTATATTGTTGCAGAGAATCTGCTAAATGCCTTAAGTGTTATCAAGGATTCAGTAATTAATAATGAGAAAAAGAAAGTATTAAATACTCAGACAACAAGCAAAAGCTGTTCTGTACATGGAAGCTCTTAGACCCAATTTAAAAGATTGCACCCTGAGGAAGTGTGTGTTTTACACAATGTGAATTTTATTTTCAAGCTTGTGTATTACACAGTAAAACTCTCTCTCTCTCTCTCTCTGTAGCTGGAAGAAATACCGTTAAAATATATAAATACTTTAAATTTTAATTTTTAAATCCTCAGCTCTAAAATCACATTAAGCTCAGCACGGCTGGGGATACAGTGGGTCTGCTGCATTAAAAAGTAAAACGTGTTAGTAAGACATGTATCCCACAGACACACCATCTAAGACCTGTACAACATGAATCCATGAAAAAGTAAGGGGGCCGCTCTCCCATCAGGCGGTACATTATTTGTGAAAATCTCAAGCCTACCAGTTGAAATCTGAGTAATACGGTTTCCTGCTGCTTTGTTCTCAGCTCAAAACCATCACTCATCTACCGTAGGAAAGTCAGAGCCATCGAGTTATTTTTCATCAGAAAACAAAAAGAGCTATTTCCTTGAACCAAAGCCTCCCACTCTGCATTCATAATGATGGATTATGGCATCAGATTGATGAGGATGGCTGTCTGAAGGGTATTTAGAGGCATTTCAAACTAAATGGGATCTCTGAGCAGCTGAGGGTGTTTTGATTTTAGAACAGACCGTTTATAACTCACTGCCAGCGTCAAAAAACTGTCTGAACACACTGTTCACCCGGCTGCATTCTGGCGTCACTTTCTGCCTCCATTTAGGTGAAACGCCACGATAAAGTAAAATGCAAATTCTGACAATTTGATGCTTATAGTTGTAGTGTTGTGTAGCAGATAGTTTCACAAAGATCTATCACTGGGTTGCATCAAGTTTCATCCACTTAAAGATCACAGGGTTCTGCAGAATGTTTTTGTGTCTGTGAGGCCAAATAACTCTAAATGTAGCACCAGAAACAGTTCAGCGTCTTTGATGATGTACTTGCATGATTCTTGCAATTTTTGCATTGTGTCCACAGGGTGGAACACACTTATTGTAAATAGCGTTGGATAAAAGCGTCAGCTAAATAAATGTAATGTAACTTCCATCTAACTTCCCTGGCACATTTATACATTTTTCTTTAATCTAAGTTTGATCAAGTGAGTGAGATGCACATTTACACGATTTGTTTCCTGAGAATTCACATACTGTATATGTTTCTTTGCCATTAGATTTATATTTTGTTTATGTACAGATCTTCACTATAAAATTACCAGATTTTTTTTTAATGAGCACTTTGTATGCCACCACACAATCAAAACAGCTCATTAAACAAGAGCACAACTTAAAAAAGTTATGGAATGTCCCTCTAAATCCGTTTTTTAAATTGGTTGTACGGCTTACAAGGACTTGCATTGGAAATGGTATTCTTAAAATCCAATTTTCAAATGTATTTTTTGTAAGTTTCTATTTTTTTTCCTATTTTCAGCTGTTTTGTATTTTTGTATACACCCAGCTTGTCGACCTCTATAACAGGCAGGTGGTTAGAAAGGCGTCTTCTCTCCTGCTGTGCCCAGATCACCCTCTTTATACAGAGTTTGCACTCCTACCCTCAGCAGAGTGCCTGCTGTGAAAACTAAAAGATACAGGCTCTCCTTTGTACCTGCTGCTATTTGCCTGTTAAACAGCAGATAATCTTTATTTTCTTGTCACTTTTGCACACTTTTACTTGTACTTTGACTTGATGCTGCTGATCTCTTGCTGGGCTGCTCTGTATTTTATGTTTGTGGATTGTTGATTAGTGTTTTATGTGTTCTGGATGTTTTGAGATACTGGCTGCAAACCAATGACCCTGTGGGGACAATAAAGTTACCTTTGACCTTTGACCCTTTAACTTACTCAAACTCAGCAGCACCAAAACAGAGCTCAGAGATTGTGGCTTTCAATGCGCTGCTCTGGAAGGTTGGAGATCTGCTCCCCAAATGGAAGGCTGCTCCATCTGCCCATCCCCAGAAGTCTGCAACCTGGGTGTCACTCTGGACTCCACCCATCATTCCAGTCACACATCAAATCCATCACCAAATCTGCCTTCTACCATCTTAAGAACATCTCCAGACTCCAGCCATCACCCCGTGGCAGAGACCCTTATCCATGCCTTTATCTCCTCTCGTCTGGATAACTGTATAGGAGTCCTGTCCGAGTACCCAGCAGAGCCCTGGGACAGGCTCCAATTTCTGCAGAACTCAACTGCCAGGGTTCTCATGCGTACCAAGCCCTGGCAGCACATCACACCCACCCTCATCCACCCACTGGCTCCTGGTCAAGTCCTGTATCTCCAACAAAATCCTCCTCCTCACCTACAAATCACCTTCTGCCCTCTGTCCCTTCGCTACGGGAAACAAACAAAAACCTCCGAGCTATCAACCTACATGCTGAAAAAGACAAGTTCAGAAGATCTGGATCATGCAATAAGGCAGACCTGCTCTGTTCTTTCAGTGAATGATTGTAAAGATCTACAAAGAATATGTTTACAACATTTTC
>JAOVVB010146109.1:0-11934 GCA_028570985.1 Heterobranchus longifilis
TCTTTGTCCATTTTTGGATTAGCCGGGAGTTAGGTGGCGTCAGGCACTGCAAAGATGGCGATGGCCGGAGCCACCCACATTGAGCTTCACAATGGCTCTTCAGAAACGTACAGGTAACGTCAAATTGATTAAGTCCCTGTGTTAAACAGTCTATGGGGAAAACCAGCCACGTCTCATGAAATAGCACTTAAATAACTATAAATATAAACTATAATATAAGTCATTTTGTGTGTTATCACAACATATTTTTTGCTTTTCGCGTGTCATTTCACAGTATTTAGTTGCACCAGGATTTTAACTAAAACCCATCTGTGGCAAGTCAGGTGGTGTCGTATAAAGAACCAGAAAGTCTGTGTAGGGAGGAAGACTGGGTGGGTGGATGATTGGGTCAAACAAACATATGACTTTCTGTGTCCTGTGTGAAACCAAAAGTCAATGTTGACTTATTCACGTTGACTTCTTTAACTTAAGTACAAAACTGAATTTACATAACATTGGCCTACTTATTTTAACCCAAACCATGATCTTTTCCTAAACATAACCAAGTAGTTTTGTTTGAATTCACATCGTTAACCACGTGTTTAAAACCATAGTTTGATGCGTAAAAGTGACGAGTGAAAAATGTGATGAGTTGGGAATGCGAACAGGACGTTAAATGACACACAAAAAGCTTAAAATGCATAGACATGATGCATGAAATGCCCTTAAAAGTGATGCGCTATTTATACGCGTTCCCATGAGATCACATTGGTAAAACCTTTCCTGGATGGTGCGTGTGTATTTGCATTTGGAGACCGCATGCTCAGAATATGAGCAGAGGTGTTATATATCTGGTTTAGCTTAATTCAGGGTTAGTCAGTGTTTTTAACCCTAAGCTCTCTGAGGGGTTTGCATTATTGACGATAGAATGAGTCTCAATTAGAAGACATCTTCAGAGACTTCATGCGTCTCTCCAAACAAGTGGAAAGATAAATAAAGTGCGTGACAGGGGAAGGCACAGTATGTGTGTGTGCGTACGTTTACTTCACCACAGCCTCTTTGACATCAACAACAATTATCTCAGGCTGAATCCTCAGGTGCATTTTGTTGTCTCCTGGATTCCTCATAATGGAAAGACTCGCATGTTGTCAGCCAGCAGACGCTCTTAACAAATCAATATTCCTCAGTTTCATTCAGGAAACACATTGTCTGTTAAAGTGGTTAAGGGACTAATGATTTGGTTCTTATTAAAGTGACGGATAGAGATCCTGCAGACAGACCTCAGTTTACAGATAAGGTGGAAATTCATTTTGTGAATTTCACAGTGATACAATACACACAGTGATGTAGTAGTACACTGGTTTGGAGCAGCAATGTGTTGCATGAAGGTCAAACAGTCTTTAGTGTGCTCCTGTATGAATTATTTTATAGAGAATACAGCAGCTTTTTCTGTGTCATGCATTTTGTCTTGGTTGTTTTTATCAGTTCAAAGGGGAATAGCAATCATTTAAAACCATAATAACTGTGTGTGTAGTGAAAGCCTGATATAGTAGCTTATTTCTCTGTGCCATAGACCTCAATTATCCAAAAACTATTAAAAACATCAATGAGTCACACCGTTGTCCTGGGTGAGAATGTGAAGCAAAATTGCTTTTATTCACTTAACAAGTGCATCTAAACTCTGTTACAGTAGGTGGCGCTACTTTGGGGATTTGCCGAAAAGGGGAGCTAATAAATGCTGCTGCATTCACCAATAACGCGTATTCAGTATTTTTTTAAATATATATATTGTCATGAATATCGTTACTGCAAATTACTCTGAAATATCGTGATATTATTTTAAGGCTATATCGCCCACCCCTAGTATTGACTATACATTGACATGTCTGATTTGACAGATCATGTCGAAACTTTTCATTTGAAATCTTACGCAAAATGCTCTATAAAAGCCAAAGAATGTTTGAGACGTTTTTTGATGTACTTAATAAATGAACATTTGAAGAGTCAGAACTGTTCTGTTTTTGTTGTGTTAACAATAGATTTGGTTCGGTCAGAGCTATGGAATATGAAATCATCCATCTTTGCTCACTACGTCTTAGCCTTTTTTACCCTCAGGTGTGCATAAACTTCTTTTTAAAATACAAAATTAGCGGTTATCTTATCGGTATCGGCTATGAGAAGCAGGTAATTATCGGTTATCGTATCGGCTGAAAAAAATCCATATCATGCTTCCCTATTCTCTCATGACCATGAACATGGACATTGTAGTTTTGACTCAGTCCCACGAGCACCGTCTTTGCTGCTGCAAACACCAACTAGAGCACCAAGTGTGTATTAATCCACAGCTGAAAACTGTCTCCAATAAATGCATAAATTTACACCTGTTTGAGCAGTTGTTAAAAACTACAGTGCCCAGCTGAATCTACGAGGCACTTGGTAAATATAAGACCATAAACTTGTGACACATTTTTAAGATTCTATCTTCAGCTGAAACAAATGGTCTTAGGGCTGAGTGCCACTGGAAGTTGGAAAGGACTAATACATTGTTGCTTTTGGTCGTTCCATGGAAATTGTCCAATCTATTTATTCAGTTTGCTGAAGCGTGCTGAGACCCAGCTGTTGCAGTAGCAAGCCTATTTCAGCCAAGGAGGATTCTCTTTCGAAAGCTATGATCTCTTTTCCCTGCATCTCTCTCACACACACACACACACACACACACACACACACACACACACACACACACACACACACACACACACACACACACACACAGTGCTTTTCCCCTCATAATCTCTCTCATAATCTCTTGTGCTAGTTTCTCTGCCTACTGTACTTTTATTTCTTTCCCATGTTCTTCTCTCCCTCATCCTCATTTCTTAGTCTCGGTTGTGCAGGATCGTTCTCTTTCTCCGAGGGAGTGGCGCAAAGCATAGCTCTGCTTCAAATAATTTATTTGCTCCTTCATCCCCTTCGCCTCTAGAGGCCTTTTTGCCAAGCTGCCAAAAGGGACTATGGCCACCTATCTGGTTAATTGAAGGTGAAAGAAAGAAGTGAAAAAAAAGTCTCAGAGGGTCTTCTCGTGGATGGTTCTTAAAATGAAGAGATAATATACAGCACTGCAGATTGCATGGAGGCAGACTACGCCATTACTCTTACTCTCCATCAGCTGCTCGAAATGGCGAGCGTTTGTCATGTCTTCAAGTGAAGTATTCTTTATTCATGGAGTGTGTTAATGTTTTATTTCCCAGCGGAAGAAGAAAAAGAAGAACCAGGAGGGAGGGTAGGGAGAGTAGGGAGAAATTATACACTCATATTTCATAAATGCAGATTAAGGTGCCAGGTGGTGCCAGCACTCTGATTTCCACCACGAAATAGTGAATTGAGCTTTTATCGTTGTCGGAAAATCTCCCTCAGCTCAACCCGGCTCACAACAGCAGATTAGCCGATGGGAGGAGGTTTGCCTTCTGAACATGATGTTTACTAGCTAGTCTGCTCCAAAAAGATCACTAATTGCCGGCTCTTGTGTATCTAACTCACGTGTCTGCCTGCAGGAGACACCCGCTTCCAATGTTATCATTGGATTTAATGCGTTAAAATGAGTGCCTGTCATCCTGATACATATGGGTCAGTAGGGGCCGGCTCCCCACACTAGAAGGTCCAGAAGGCTCTTATCAGCATATTGAAAGGGGCTGACACCAGCCCATTCAATGCAGGCTGATAACAAGTTCAGTACATTTCGGTTTCACTTTAACAAAACATAAAAACCTCTACATTTCCACGACTTGTGTTAGGTTTAGGCACTGAAAACAGTCATTCGGGTTAGAAAAAAACATCATGGTTTGGATGTTAAAATGTTGTTTTAATCAGGACGCGAACTCTGGTCTCCCATGTGAAAGTCCTGTTTTCGGACCCATCCACCACCCCAATCTACCTCCTTATTTGGAGTCTGGATGTTGTTTATACATTATCATCTGCCTTCCGCCGTTGCTGCAGTCACAATTGCTGTCAATACAGTAGGCTGTCAGTCGATTCAATACGCTAATAACCGCCTTCTAGCAGGTCAAGCATGCCCCTACCGACCCATATGTATCAGGATGACAGGCATTCACATCAACGCAATCAATGGTGTGACAACATCAGAAATGCCTGGTCCTATGCTAGAGAGAGGCAATTTTCCTGATTTGATTTATGCATCTTTTCTGCTGTAGGTCAATAAGGTACTTTTCCAACCAAACCGTAACTGGGCCCGAGAAAACACACAAACAAATATCACGTCTTGCACTAGCTGCCTAATTTTTTAACCTTTAGAATGTGAGGATAACATAACACTCAAATTCACACTTTGGGGCTTTAAGGCTATGAGTATAAAATTCTATGATAGCCATAAATATTCTAATGCCCTCCTCTCCTGCTTGGGTTGCGTTTTGTTTGCTTACTTTGCATTCCTCTATGTGCGTTCATAAGAGAGCTTGTTTAATCAGCTTTGCTCGCTGCCTTCCTATACGGACTCGCCCGTCGTATGCTTGTCTCCTGCACCTCGTTCTCTCTGGCTGGCGTTTGTAACAGAGCACTACAGCCCCATTTGAGGTATGATAATCAGCTGATTAGCCAGCGAAGTCCTTTTCCCAGAGGCTCCTTTGTGTGCAAAATCCTCACACTCAATTGACATGTGGACATCATCAAGCTGATGAAATGCAATTGTAATGAACAAGTGAGGCATAGCATCTGCAGTGGGACCCTGAACGAAAAGGACCCTTCCCTCCTGACATGCTAATGCTGAAAGCTGCTCTCTGCCTGTACTCCCCGTGGGTCCCTCATGGAAATGTGAAGAGATGCATATTCAAACCGGCGCCTTCTGAGGGGGCTAGATGTACGGAAGAGAGAGATGGGAGAAAAAACCCTGTGTGGACTTGGCCAAATGCTAATTCTGAGACAGATTATATTGCATCACGCGCAGTAATGATCTGACAGTTCATTTGTGAGGAGAGTTCAGGATCTGAGGTTTAATGCTTGGGTGGACGCAGGTGCTGAGCCCCAGCTCCTCAGAGCTGTCAGAGGAAGGCAGGGGGCTGCTGTCAAATTATCCCAGTTAAAAAGGCTGAGGCGCCTGCAAATATGAAAGACATTTAAGAAATTAATGCATTCGTATTCAACACATATTGCAACAGTGTTTCATTAGAGGTGCTCTAGTCATATTAAAACTGACATCTGACCTTTCACATTTCTCCGAAGCACTCAGGAACATTCTTATTACATACATGCTAAAGTCAAAGAGAAGGTAATTGTGATAACTAGCAATAATTAAACAAGCTGACATTTTAGCACCATCATTTTTCCCTATTCTTCTTCTTTTGGCGTCGCACAGCACAATGATTATAAAAGCCGTATTTGTATGAGTGAGTTTATTTTAGAGGAAAAGATATGAACGGTGAAAAACCTGGGGGCTATGTGACTATCACATACTGCCTAAGTATACCATCATTTCATCTCTTAGTTGTTTTGCGTTATCAAGGAGACTTATTGTATTACCATTGCTGCTTTGTTACTGCATAATCTCGCTGTGATTATGATAAGCATGCATAATGGAGACAAATTCCATACAATTTCCCTGATCAACATTTTCTGCTTTCATGCATAAAACATTCATCATAAACAGATACAAGGAGGGAAGTCATGGAGACTATCAAAGTCAGGATTTCATAAATTACAGCGAGAGAATTTCTCAACACCATCCTTCCAGCTGTGGTGTCACGCAGCAGCTTGCAAAGTTTAGCTGAGAAGAATCTGACTTTGTGCAAATAGACTAGATCCTTTAGTTGAGCAGAGTACAGTTGGTGGAGGTCAAGCCAGATAAACAGACTGATGATGCCACACATATTGTTCTATATGGATAGATGTAGGTCATTACACCTATGGCCTCCAGCTGAGCTGCTTTGTGATGACAGGACCTCTGGGCTTGGACCTCAGAGACAGAGCAAATGGGCAGTCAGCGGGCCCCCTGCTTTCTGAGCCTTTTGGGTCGCTGAGGTGTCAGGGGCTGAGAGGGTCATAGACCCTGAAATCTAGCCTCGCACACCTCAACATTATCTCTAACCCGGTGTAAACGCAACTAGACCCTAGGCTCCGAGGTGCGCTCCCTCCCACCAGGTGTTCGGGATGGCATACATGTCTTCAGGGTATGGAGTGCCGCTGGTCGCCCAGGACTACACATGGTGCTGGGGGTCAAACATGGAGCCATGCTGGACCAGCTGTCGCTGTGCTGTTCGCCTCAGCTCTGAGCCAGGCCCGCTGGAAAGGGCCAGATGCGCACACTCAGTCACTCTTCTGCAGTTAACAGCAACATGGGTCTCAGTATCTGACCTCGGTGCTTCGGCACAGAGACGGTTTAGAACCGAGATGGTGCGACTTGGAGTCATTTCCTGTATCTGTGTCACGTGGGTTTAGTTACTGCCCCGCCTCTATTGATTCCAATGGGAGAAGATTATGATCGATTATTTCGCCCCGTAGACACCAAAATAAATA
This sequence comes from Heterobranchus longifilis, assembly GCA_028570985.1. Lineage (NCBI taxonomy): Eukaryota > Metazoa > Chordata > Actinopteri > Siluriformes > Clariidae > Heterobranchus > Heterobranchus longifilis. The sequence goes on from JAOVVB010146109.1 coordinate 6,502, forward strand.
TTGGACACAGTTTCCACAAGCCACACACCTCTTTAACATTCGGACACTAAAATGGCATTTTTTTAGAAGGACAGAACAGGAAACCTGTTTCTGTCTCAGCAACAAACTCTCTAAGCTAACGTCAACTAACGTTCACAAACACAACAAATAAGTAATTTATGTGATGCTAAATATGGCCGTTAGCCATGTACATATTTAATGTTAGCAAAATCAAATATGAATACATTGTGCAAATATAACCTTTCATCCATCCACATGACATTCACAACACTTTCAAATGAGACCACGCCCACTTAGGAGACAGGAAGTGTGTACCATTCATACAACTGGCGGAGCCTGTAATGTGTTATCCAGGGTGCAAAACCACCGGCTAAATAACCAGCCACTCAATAGACGAGGTGAGTGAAACAAATCTCCTACCCACTTGCATATTTTACCAGCATTTTGCTAGTAAATTGTGCTAATTTTGGTCCCTGGTGGTATCTTTAGTATATAGCAAATCTTTGTTTGGCATTATTTTTGCCAACATCATTGTAGTAAAGTATGTAGCATGTTGTGATCATGGAAAAATGTCCAACTTTGTCTCTCTGCAAAATCGCACAGAAAGTGTTCGTTATTCCCCCAATAATTGGCAGGGTCACTGTTCTGTCTTCCCATTCAGCATACAAGGGCATCCATTAATCTGAAAAGGCTAAGCTACCATGCTCACACGTGTACGCATCCAGATCACAGACTCGGCACTGCTTTGGAAGCAGCAGCACTCCATCTTCTGTCTAAGTGCAGCTAAAAGCATGAAAGCAGCAGTGAGATTTCATTTGGCTAACTGACTGAAGGCACTGAGGGAGTAAAGCTCGCTGGAGAGATTTATACACCCAGCCTGATGCCTCCTGCTCCCTATAATAGAACAAAAGCTTGTTGTCTCTTCCAATTACAGATGTCAAAACGCTTATTTTGAGGGTTGTGATCTTTTCCCTTTTAATCTGCAAAGATAAAAGGTCTCAGCTTCATTAGCATGTGTTCTCTTCCCCCCAGACTCAGATTCCCTGCAAGCAGCCAGCTCAGCCTTACAGCCTATTACCCACTCTTGGGGCCATTAAGGTCTAACATTAATGATGTGTAATTAGCATATGATGACAAATAATAACAATGCACTCCCATTCGATTTAATGGGGGGTAGGATAATAACATGGAATCCCACTGTTTCAACCCTACATAAAGCTCACGATATCTATGTTTTATTGCCCACTCTGTTGTTCAAAGGTATAATGGAGTGGGATGTAGAACGTGTGCATAAATTATTCAAATTAATATGTTTATCGGGAAATATCACAATTACAATACATCAATGAGTCAAAGTGCTTAATCTGCACAAAGCCTGACTGCAGTTTAATCACACTCAATGACAACGGAAGTGCATTTTTATATATTTCTGAGAGCTTTTTCTTAATGTTTGTGTGGAAAAACACATGAGAATATTGTGAACTATAATTATGTTGTAACCTTAAAGTCCAACACTATGCACAGAAATCTTTATTTCTACTCAATTAACCAAATGGGCGAATAATGGGGCTCTCTCCACGTCTTACCTACATCCCTAATTTATAAATTATCTATTAAAGTTAATGACAGTGAGAACCCAAGTTAAATGGAGGGGTATTAGTAGACAAGTGATCAATTATGCTGTAGAACAGAGGCAAAGCAATCAGAAGTGACAGACCGTCTTCAAACGGCTCTTCTCATCCATTAAACAGGCTGCCTGTTTGTGTCAGCTGTGGGTCTGCAAGAAAACCATACAATTAAAGAGACCCCGCATGTTTACGCACACACATTCATATGCAGCTCCAACATGGAGCATCTTGTATTGTGTTTTGTGTAATGCAGCCCACACTACTTCTTTTTTTTTCTTCTTCTTTTTATATTTTTCACATCTGTCACAAAACAACCCATCACCAATTATACTGAAGCACAAACACGGCCGTTTTCAAATTTGTTGGTTACCTCCTGTAAAGAGGATGGTGGGGCATCTCAGAATCAAACTAATCAAAGCACCTCAAAAGTAGAATCTGAATGAATATATTGACAAACACCAAAGTGAGGTGCTGTTGAAATAAACAAGTGCGAGATGTTGTGAGACATCCTACTGTCTATGTTTTAAATGGGAGTAAAATTTGGTTAAAAAAAAAAAAAAGGTGTCCTTTTCTCAACCATTTTAAAAAATTCAGCACTGAAGGAGCTCTCTGCAATGCTTTACTGGTTCTCCTTCTGTAGGTTAGTGGAAAACCATTACAGTACAATGCTAATAACAAGTATTTGTAATTGAATGTAATTTCTATCCAAAGATCTCAAACAGTGCAAATAGAAAACCATTCATCTCTTATTTCAAATTGAATTTGCTCTCTGGAAACACAGACATTCTCTCGTTTTTCAAGCGAGCAAAGCAGGGCTATTTGAAACCCTGTTTACAGCACCCAGATCTCAAATTGACTTGCTAATGTTAACTTTTATTCCGTTGCCATGGGTTACCATGTCGTGTGATTTGACACCGAGCTACAGACACTGCTGATTAGTAGCATCCAGTTCTGTCCATCTCTGTGCATCACTGAACCATCTGGTCATTTATTCACTAATAAGCCCCTAATGGCCCAAATATTCAGCGGCCTGTCATTGTGACATGGCAGAAAATGCCTACATCTTTCAACTCGCCTTGACATGTTGCTTGTTTCACATCAAAACTCGTCATTTACAGGAGAGAAACTCAGAGGGGTAGAAACTTGACCTAATCTGCAGTGTTAACACTGAGGCAAGGAGCTTTGTTATCTGCTAGACTGACTGAAAGGATGTTAATGCATTCATCCTTCCCCACTTCAAGATCTTCTTTTCTGCCACAGGGAGAAGGATATGAGTGCTGTCAATAGGAATTTGATTATGCACACATTGATTCTCTGCTCAAAAATGAAAGATTATGCACAGCCCGGACTGTGAGATGCTGTGAGAGAATGCAACACGCGGCTCATGGTTCTGCAATGTGTTCACGTCCAACCTGTCATTTGTCGCCAAAAACATTGACTTTTTGCCATAAATATTGCCAGATGAACAAAGCCAGCTGGGATTGTAATTGGTGACATGCAACCATAAATTCAACCTTTCCTGGGACACTGGTGGCAACCAATTAACTAGCCATTGAATAAAAAAATATCCTCAATTATCTGTCTCATTATGGCGATGTTGGTCTGCATGTACAAAGAGCAAAGAGCAAAGAAGATGAGCAACAACACAGATTTTTTTTCCTCATGTTGACTTTTTAAATTTACATTTTAGATCTTAAAGTTGATAGAAATTAATGTCTAATGTATTATAGTAGGGATGCTAATTTTGATATTTTCTTCTGACCGATAGCCGACCCTCGTTAACCGACCATCAACTGTTAACCGGCAAGCAGGCATCTGAGTCCCAGTTCACTCGTCCGGGAGGCTCGGACATGCTTTCGGCGTTCTGCAGACAGCTGTGGACTTGTACCGGTCGCGCACCCACGACGTTGCATGCATTGTTGTGGACACATGCAGCCACGTACCCAAGTCTCCTCTGCTAGTTTAGCTGCAAGGTTGTCAGCTGTGTGTCTGTGCCTGGCATAATCTCTATAAACAGATTCTGCATATGAATGTACAATCTGCAGGAAACAGGACAAGATTTAGGGAGCAGAAGAGCTCAGCTTTGGTTGCATGCAGGTAAACAGTGCATGTGGAGAGGAAAATAGGGGGAACGCATTGGCCGAAATGCAATCTTGGAACCCATTAGCAATCGTCTGACAAGAATTTCGTTTTTTATTACCTTTTTGTTGTCATTTATCTGCATTCATGTGCAGATATTTGTTTACAGAAACGTCGTCTCTCAACTCCAACTTCATTCTCGCATCTCAAGTTGCTAATCAGACTATAAACAATGACCTGCGCACGGAAGAGGAAGTCTTGGCTCGGATATCCGCTAGCTACAACGGAAAGCCCAGAATATTGGCCTTTGACTCCAGAGGCTAAATCGTCTTAACAGCCAATGGGTTCCGAGATTGGGCATAACTTTACTCTGTGTTAGTAGGACGGCTGATTTAACGCGCCAGGCCTCATCGATATAGTGGCATGTGTCACGTAGCTCTCCGCTGTGAGCGCCGTGTTGCAGGTAGAGCTAAGTTAGCACTAGAAAGTTGGGTTTTAAGCTCTCCAATAACATTCTCACTCCCAACTCGTCACAATTACTCCAATAAAAAGCATGTGGTTGTGTGTCGCCCCTATGAGTTTTTTTTAATTAATTTGTTTTTGTTTTTTTAATTATATTTTTTAACTGTTTAACTGATTGTATTAATCGGTCAAATGTCTTATTGTCAGTTAACGGTTAAACTATATTATATTATATTATATTATATTATAGTCATAGCAAGATGCATACATATGTGGCGACGGCAATTCATCATTATGCTGATCACTGAAGGTGGCCAAAATTGTTGTAAAAGAATAAACGCTTTAATACAAAAGTCTAAATGAAATCCTGAAACAGGCCTTTTCTCTATCATTGGTCTGATAGGAGTGTGAATGAGCTTCATGTTGACCGACTGGTTGCAGAACCTCTCTGTCAACTTAACTAGCAGCCCAGGATGGTGTGAATGTATACTTAACTCCCTGTCACTTAGCGAGGCATGCACCCTGAGTCTCCATCAAGACGAGCTAAGTAAGATGGAAGACGAGCAGGCTTTGGCTGGAAAGGAGACGGGAAATGCCACCTTTGGTGAACTCGCCTGGAACCAAAATCTCTCAGATTTATTTGAATGTTGTGCTAAGGGTGAGAGGACACAGAGGCGTGTGTCTTTTATGCACTTAATATAATTTCTATTGTAGAAATGTTGGGGCATGGCTGTTTTAAGGGATTTACTTCATACTCGAAGCATTCACAGGAAAATCCCTATTCTAGCTCATCTTTTCCCTTTTTAAATCTCCTACCATGCATTGGCATTGCAAACTACACCGCAAGCGGAGGAAATCAAATCATCTATGTCTTAAACCATCAGGCTTCATACAAAAATAAAGTTGAAACCAAAGGCATTTGATACGGGAAAGCGAGGGGAAAATGTTTTATGTATGCGGGCACAGATTCGGCACTGAATTCAAAGCAGAGTATATATTTTGAATCCACTTTTTTAGCACTTCTAATTAGCCAAAGTATTCAAATACAAACAGTCTAGCCTGTCTGATGCCACTGCAGCTCTGTGGTCTAATTTATGTAAACTTGTTCCATTATATAGGCTGCTGAGAGTATCATTAAGGTTTGGCTTGGTTTTGGGGCTCTTTTAAAGCAAACCTACAATAAAGCACAGCCAGCTCATCTCATTTGCTCCCTGTGTTGGATGTGTATTCTAATGAACGGCTTACAACAATGCGACCTGCCAGC
>JAOVVB010146153.1:0-11934 GCA_028570985.1 Heterobranchus longifilis
GCAGCTGTGCATCATAAACAAGCATCTGATCCTCCCACGAGCTGACCCATGGAGGGGTCAAATCAAAAAAAAAGGGGTGACACCACAGAGCGTGTAAAACGATGGACAAAGCTTCTGGGTCTGAAAAGTGAAGGCAATGTGGAAGTGCCTTACGCACTTCAGACCAGACGTGAGTAAATTAATCTACTCGCTTAATTTGAGTTTGGACTCTGGAATCTTCTGTTCGCATCTTTACATTGACTTTACATTGACCCGGTGTGTACACACTGTTAAACCTGCATTCTTTCTAATGACCAGCAGGGGGCGACTCCACTGGTTACATAAAGAAGTCCGGTTGTTTACGACGAAAAACGTGATTATTCCCTCAGTAAACAGTTTCATACTGAGTTTATGGTCTCAATCGCTAGTTTCAAGTCTTCTTCAATACAACAGGATTTGATAGACGATAAAGCAGCGTATGCTTTGGGGCGTGGCTACCGTGTGATTGACAGGTCGCCATGCTAGCGACAGAATAGTCTTAGCAATGCTAACCATGGCCCTGTGTGCATTTAAATAGACGTTAACTTGTTTTGGGTGTTGACTTTGACCTTTTCACAGTGTGTTTTCACTTCATGAAAAATTTAATTGTAACATTTTTGTCGCCTAAAAATTCGTTCGGTTGCACCTCACTAACCAAGCTAGCGAGCTAGCGGTGGTGTTAGCTGGTAAATTAGGGGAAACTGCAGATTTTCAACCACCTCTGTGTCACAGCAGCAAATGGCGCGAGCGTCCGGAGCTCCCGGCTCCCCGTCCTCCTCCCCAGCTCGGCCCTCGTCCAAATATGTTCACGTCCGGTTTCAAAAGACCAACATGGCGACATGACTCGAGGCTTCAAAACGACGGTCCACAAACCAGTGGGTGACGTCACGGTCACTACGTCTGTTCATTTTTACAGTCATATGGGTGACACTAGGGATGGGACAATAATCGATTTTATTGTGGATCGCGATAAGAAACACTCACGATAAGTCGATCGTGGTGAATTTCCATTATCGGGACAATCGTGAATATTGTAAATATCCTGCAGTTTACTACAGTGTCCTATCTGTGATGCAAAAAAAAATAAAATTGTTTCTTAAAACAAAGTTGTGATGTTTCAAGAAAAAAGTCGTAAGTTTCGAGAAAAAAAGTCGTAATGTTTTAAGAAAAAAGTCGTAATGTTTCAAGAAAAAAGTTGTAATGTTTTGAGAAAAAAGTCCCAACAAATCAAAATGTAAGATTCCAGTGTGTTTTAGTGCTGTTTTAAGAGATTTTAGCACATTTCGATAATTATCAGGATAATATTGTGAATCGCAATTATTTTTGCCAGGATGATCATAACATGAAATTTTCATACTGTCTGATGCCTATTATGGACATTACAAACATGGACGTAGACTCTTAGATCAACTTTACTTGAACAAAATTATAGCCATTTCAGTTTTTTGATGATTTATTAGCTCATTGTGCTAATTTCTCTAATTGCCCAACATGCAAGTCTTAGCAACCAAGCTTCATCTCATCTGATAAACCTACAGATTATATTTTAATCATAAAGGTTAATAGGAAACAACATTGCTGGGTTTTATATAGGCCATATAGGGGTTTTTCTATTTTGCAAATCGTAACACATGTAGATTGATTTCCTTCCTTACAGGCTGCCATTGATTTTATGTTATTTTTAAAAATCAGATAGCACAGACTTGCAAATTTGCAGCAGATTGATAATCCATCGCAGTCAAGCTTTCGTCAATGTGTGTGTGTGCGTGTGTGTGTTTTATTCCAGTCTCTCCGGTTGTCCCCGTGCCACCTCGGCCATGAAGAAGGCCAGGATGAGCGGTGTGGAGATGCTGACAATCAAGCAAAGAGCAAGCAAAGGTCAACGCCAAACTTTAACCCTAACCCAAAACAGAAGGAAAAAAATTATCCAATTAAATCCAATTGTATCTAATTAAATGTTCTTTTTGGTGTCAGGCATCGAAAATGATGAAGAAATCAAACAGCTGGATGAAGAAATCAAAGATCTGAACGAGTCCAACAATCAAGTGGAGTCCGACATGATAAAACTGAGGACACAAGTAAGAAGGCTTCTGTGTGTGTGTGTGTGTGTGTTTACTGTAGTATAAATACATTAAGTATATGCCTAGATTGATGCTGGTGTAGAAAACAGATCAAGTATACCAGAGTCTGGTGAATCCTGTAAAAGACAGGGTTTATATTGAATATAGAAAATAATTCATATGTGTGGAACATTTGTGAAGTGAATTCACTACAGCACAATGAGAGCGATGCCTGAAAACAACATTTCACAGATGATGCACCCTTTTACACGGAAGAGTTTAGAAAATTACAAAACCAACTTTCTGTAAATTCTCAAATAGAGGCCTTTATTTAACTGCAGAGACAACTAGGCCTTCATTTAAAACAGGTTTATGTTCCCCTATGTTATATATGTATGTCTTTTTATCTGCTCCCAGTTAAATTCATGCCCCCGGACAACCTTAGAGAATTTGGAATCCCCCCACCATAGTTTCACAAAATATGGGCCCCCAAACAACATTTTGCATAGGGCCCCCAAAAAGCTAGAAATGGCCTTGAAGAGAACATTAAAATGCTGTACATGATAAAAAATATTAGCCTGGCATTGCCAGACTAATTTGCAAATGCAAAATTAGTCTGGTACCTCTCAGTTGACTTTCGATTTCCAATGGGCGTTATCTGCACAGACCAAAATGTCTCTGGATGCAATTGGATAGACCTACAACCAATCAGAGCAATGAAACGTGAACTACAACCAATCAGAGCAATGCGCTGAGAGACACATGCAGGTTGACGCTTGGTCTGTTTTGAAACTGGAAAAAAACAGAACACTAAAATGTGTTTCTGAAAACTTTTTAGGTGAGAAATAAGCAACACAGTAACAGAATCTTGATTCATATTTGATCAGCACTGTCTAGCTTTGGTGTGAGTTTCCTGAGCATTGCGTGAATGGGTACAGACAGCAGCCATCTTGCATGATGCTCACAGACTGTGGGGAGGAGCGACTGTGGGCAAGAGTCTCTCCTCTGTCTCATGACCTTAAACCTGGCTCATATGAGATTATGAGAAATCTGTTTGAATTGGAGGGAGGCCAGACGGACTCTGCTAGAGTAAATGATACATTGGGTCAGCAGATAACGGCTGGTTCCCAGACTATAAAAACATGTTTCACCACCCAAAAAGTGAACTGCTGCTGATAACTGACTCCCTCGTCTGGCAGATCACCACCATGGAGACCAACCTGAAGTCCATCGAGGAGGAGAACAAGGTGATCGAGCAGCAGAACGACTCACTCCTGCACGAGCTGGCCAACCTCAGCCAGTCGCTCATCAACAGTTTAGCTAACATCCAGCTTCCACACATGGTAAGAAATAAGTTGACTGCACCTTTAGGCGAATGGTTTGTTAAGTCATATTTTTACAATCTTACGGACAGGCTACATCAACCACACACTACGCTGTGTGTGCGCTGCAGGTGTAGCCAGTAAAAAGTGGCTCATCCACTCTGCGTACGGTGCCCATACATTATATGTGGTCAATTTAGCCAAAGCGTTAGGCTTCAAACAGATGGACAGTCCAGTTTTTTTTTTGTCAAGACTCATCAACTTTGCCTTAGATTAATTTCATTCAGATAGTCTCAGATTTTTCTCACACTGGCAGGTAGATTGACTGATTCGAAGAAACCCTATCTGTTTTATGTTAATATTAAGAAATACTCTCAAAATTAGGAAATAATAAGAATAGTAAGAATAGAATACTAAGAATAATGCAAAGTATCAGGTTTTATTTTGGTAGGCAATAGGTCAGTAACCTCCCTACACAATAAGAGCTTGTCAATAATTCTTGTAATAGTCGGTAGCTGGTAACCTTTTTTGAATGGTAGTAGCTTCCTTCCTCCACTAAACAGATATTATATCTTTAGATAATGAGTTTCGGACGTGTTTGGGGCCAAGTACAATAACTTTTTTTGCAGGTCATCCAGGTTTTTATGTCCTTCATGCATGCTTGAAGTTTAGCTGATTGTTTTCTTCCTGCTTGATTGATAGATATATTTGGGTATCATCTGCATAACAATGAAACTTTATGGAGTGTTTCCTAATAATATTGCCTAAAGGAAGGAAGTTGGTTGTTTTTTTTGTTTGACCTCAACAGTGGTCCTGAAGTACATTATTTAGCAAGAACAAGAACCTAACATTTTCACAATTTTGGTAGAAATATTGTGAGAATTGGACCAAACTAGTTATTGTAAATAATTAAGAGATTGGTTTAACGTTTGTTAATTCCTGCAACGACATAATTAGGAATTCCCGAAATGGATTTAAATTAGTTTTTGATCTTTTATTGTTCTTAAAAGTTAATTCTGTAAAAACAAAACAAGTTGAAAAACTGCCAGTGAAATGAGATCCATTTCTAATGCAAAGCAAGTTTTGTTTTTAGAATTGTCAATAGACGATTTTCGTATTTCAAAACATGACAGAATATTGTCTGATGTTTTTTGTTCTTGCATTGAAGAAAATACAATTTTATATTACTAAATAATGAATGATTTAAGATTAAGATCTTTTGCAGAATTATAAATTTGAAATAAAAGGTGCTTTATTTTCATTTCATTTTGTCAGTTTATCCGAGGGAGTTTTGAGCTTCTGTCAGATGTTTGTCTGCTTCATATTTAATGTGCTAAATTTGTTTCCTGCTTTATTTCAAACATTGAAATCTCTTTGTGGGACATTAAAAGATTTGAACTGATCTGAAGCTGGCTAACGTCTGCTCACAGTTTTAATCCAGAAAGTCGTCTCCAGCCTTTTCTATAGCAACACTCAGATTTTTTCCTCATCTGCTTCTTTATGTTCGCCACCTTCTTCTTTTTTTTCCAGCAGTCCATGCTGTGCTTCTTCTTCTGTGCTTTACAACGCCTTACATAAAGAAACAGCCCCGTCTCTTTTTCAGTTTGAGTGAAGTGCTCATGGCTGTTTTGACGTCATGTTGTCTCAGTGTAGAAAGAGGAATGGGGCTAATTGGATAATCTCTCTTTAAGCAGTATGAACCTGAGTTTCTTGATAACTGGACTCTTAGCTTTCTGTCCTTCCATTCATGTGCGGGATTGCTTCATATCACACTGCAAGAAAAATGTCCGTCTTAACAGGGGATTTGATCTTTGTCCCGAGCTCTAAATCCTACTCATTACACACTCTTTTTGATTTAAAAAAAATATAGTTCCAGCTTGTTTTCAGATAATCACTTGATTTTGTGTGGACAGAATGGAAATTTCTGCTGAATTTTCCCTTCTTGTTTCCAGAAAAATACCAAAACTGAATCTAAGGCTCCATTCACACTGCAGGACTTTTGTGCAACTGTTCATATGTACTGTAGGATATAAGATACACCCAATAATAATAGTAAATGACCAATCTTGGAACCTGTCGGCTATCGGTCTGACGACGATTTAGCCTCTATTTCAGGGGTTCCGCCAGCGGATATCAGGATAACAGATATGTGGGCCAAAACTTCCTCCTCTGTGCAACGGTCATTGTTTACAGTTCAATTAGCAACTTGAGACACGAGAATGGAGTTAGAGTTGAGAGACGACCAGGGTTGGAAATTAACTTTTCTGTCCACCTGCCACTGTGGATGGTGGATTCCAAAATCTAGCAGGCACTCAATAGATTACCATTGTTTTTTTAGCTGGTGAGTGAAACCAAATCTAGCAGCCACTTGCATATTTTACCAGCATTTGGCTGGTGCTATATTTCCAAACCTGGAGACGATGTTTACGATCAGATTATTTATCTGCATATGAATGGAGATAAATAACAATTAATAAAACAAAATAATAAAAAGCCAATTTGTCACCAGATGATAGCTGATGGGTTCTGAGATTGCATTTCGGCCAATTCTGCCATTTCCGCCTCTTTCCGCTCTCCACGTGGTCACTCTGACTACAAACAGAAACCAGAACGCTTCTGAGGTCATATCCATTTTTGTTCCAGTACAGTACAAGTCGATGATTACAAATTTACTCGTGATAGTAACACAGACATTTTGATTTGAGCACTCAAAGATAATTTTTGTTTTGTCTTCTGTTTTAAAGGATCAGAATTGGGTAAACTTTCAGCTGCAGTGTGAACAGAGTCGGAGGGGAAATGACTTGCTAAGACGGACGTTGTGTGTTTTTTTCTTGGTGTAGTTTATGAAGCCTTGTGACGCCGCCATGTGTCTAGCGGGCTAATAGACTTCTCTGTACACCCTCTCCTGTAGAGACCGCTGCCACAGAAAGAGGCCCCAGTAAAGCATAACTGCTGTTTACAGATGCCTCCCAGAGTAAGAGATCCATTTATCCTTTATCCAATTATCCTTCTCTTCTGCACTGTCATCCCCTCCCTTCCTAAAGCTCCTTTAGCCCACTGTGGTGTACGCACATCACAACTATCCATTTATACTGCAGGATACAAGAGTGTAACTCAGTAGTTTTAGTAACAGTAACTAACCTACGGGTGGACAATTCCAGATTAAAACCATCTGATGTGGTTTGATTTTCCCAAATGACAAAAAAACATCAAATGAGACACACAAATAATTTGTTTAGCAATAGAGAGCCCATCTCCCTGTTTCCCTAGACAAAAAGCCTGTGGGATTTTCCCATTGGATTTTGGATCACTGCAGAAAATAAGCTCTGTGGGGAACACAAGTTTATAATACTTAGACGTTTTGTCTAGGAAGTTAATCTCTCCATATGAATACCACTTTTATAATTTTAGGAGCATAAATGCAATCGCCAGAAGTATTTGGCTATAAACAAACTACCCAACGGTCACATGTCGCCCCTCCCCCATCACCCTACTACGCTGACGGTGACGTTCAATGTTCTCAACAACCTCTGTAGTCTCATTTAGCCATTTGTTAGCAACCGCCTTTTTAAAGACACATAAAACCTTCGAAATTCGTGAGCATGATATTTACCTGCATATTTTATGTCGTAGAACAAAACGTTAAAATCTCTGAAGCTTGTGCTAACCACAGACCTTATTTCTGGCATCTAACCAAAAACACATTAAAAAAACAATTGACTTCGAGGGAACCACAAGTAGTAAAATGCTAACTGATTTCTGTGATTTAGAACTACAAACTGGGGTCCCCTATGCAGGAAATATGAAGTTATAGCTCAAGTCATAGCTATGCTAATAATCTGTTAAACTGCAGTTGACCAAAGTGTAAGCGGATACAAGTTAGGTAACTAGCAAAATACAGGAATATGTAAATAAGAGCAAAATCCAGCTTTACAACAAAAAAAGTAAAATAATTCCAATTCTGATGAAATAACAAAAATACAGTGTGCTACATGCCCATCCCCACCCAGAGCTCCACACCCTGACTTTCCACCTAAGGCACTCTACTTCCTGTATTGGCAATGAACATTGGCATTGGACGTAAATCGTGAGATGCAGAAACCTTTATTATAGATGCAATTTCTAGGGATACTAGCTTGAGAAAGCACATACAGGCTAAAAAGAACTGGGCCCAAAATCGAGCCTTGTGGGACGCCACATGTAAAACTAACCATTGTGCAAACAAATAGACAAACGCCCAAACAAATTTAAATATTTTTTAAAAACACTAATGCTTGGTTGTTGCCCACTGAGGTCAAACTCAGCTAATCAGACTATTTTTGAGGCCAAAGAAGCTCTGTCTCTTTAACGACCAAAACATCCAGTCAGCTAAGCGAAGTTGAACTACCAGTTGTGTCTCTTTCATCTGCCCATTAACCTCCCATTAGTTTTTAACATCCTGATTTTGTCTCCATATGCTAAACATTAACCTTCCATCTATCCACCAGCTAACCATCCCTCTCCTGATTTTTGCATGGTTTGGAGTTGCATTGCGTAGACCTTCACAGGCTGAAGTATAGATACTAATCATAACACAAAATTGTAATAAAAACTTTCACTTTCAGTGAGTTTGTGTAAGCGAGTTATACTTCCCTAATGGTGTTCCCTTCCTCCCTTGCTGCCCGCTTGTCTTTCAAACCTTTCCCTCACAATGTTTTACAGAAAATATACTGACTGAAACACAAACTCTAACCCCTCTGATTGTTTGTTTCTTCGTGGGTTTCTTTCCCCTCACAGGAGCCAATGAATGAACAGAACTTTGACACTTATGTGAGTACATTGACAGACATGTACACTCACCAGGACCAGTACCAGAGCCCGGAGAACAAGGCGCTGCTGGAGAACATCAAACAGGCCGTTCAGGGTATCCAGGTCTAGCCCTGACTGAGGCCAAAATAACAAATGCAAAGCAAAAACAACAACAAAAAAGTCAAAAAGAGGCAAATGGGTTGTTTTTTGCTGCTGTAATCTACCATAGTTCTTTTAATTCTTCTGCTGTTATGCTCTCATCTCCATGGGTATCTCTTTTTTTTATTATTATTTTGATTGTTGTTGCCTTGCTTTGAAAAACAATTACTGACGTTTTAAACGAACATTCACGTTTTGTACATTTTCATATGACCTAATATAATGTGATGTACTGTTTATAGCTGCTAATGTATGCACATTCTAGTGTATATGTATGTATTTATTTATTTATTGTAAGCTTGAATCATTTCTTATTTTAACATCAAAAACTGGGCGTCACGGGTTTAACGGGGAGCAGAGCGGCGAGGGGGAACCTGAAGAGCAATCATTTTCGAAAAGGCTTTTCTCACGAGCTGTAAAGCTGGAGGTTGTTTAATGGATGTAATTCATTCATTTTTTGTAATGTTTGAAAGTGGACACTAATATTACTGTAAATCTTTAGCTAAAATAACGAGAAGAACCAATGCTATAAGCAAGAAGATTTCAAACATCATGACACGGAAACTTACTGGTGCAAATCCCATCATCCCCTTCGGAGTTGTTTCGTTTCAAACTGTCCTGTTCTGTCGCTTTTCTTTGTTCGTGCGGAGAATGAAGTGGAAAGACCAATGGCTACAGAAAATGTAGGAGACAATCTGCCATTCTGAATTTCTTTTAATCATCAACCTTGAACTAGCTAATAGGACAACGTGTCAGCAATATTGGTATGATAATATTAAAGCGTTTGTTTAGATATGGGATGCAATCTATATGAAAAAATGTTTGGGTATATGCAATTTCTTATGAATAAAACTAGCAAAGAGCTGATAGATCTTTTTACTAACTATAAATGTATTGCGTTTTGTACAAACCTTTTACTACAATCATGTTTTAGGAATCTGACGCGGGTGAAAGGACTTTGGTTCTGTCATGTTCGACTTTGCACAGGGACACCTTTGTTTCCATGTTTTGATGTTTTTATTGTCGATTAAGAGACACTTGGCAGGCGAAAGGATTTGTAGATATGATTTTTCTTTCTAAAGGCTGACGGCTCCACTGGACTTACAGGGTCAAACGTCCCCATCCGTCATTGTATATTGCACTCGTTCTGTAGAAAACGTCTTTCCAATCATGCATCTTATTGTGTGAGCCACAATGGGACATGATGCCAGACGACATGACCAAGCAGCACTTTTTTTATTATCTTTGATTGTTATTGAAAAGATGAATAAAAACTAGAGCCAGCAGTCGTAACGCGACGTCTGCGCACTGAATTTACCGACTGAGTATTTGATCTGAATCGGCCTTACGATGCAGCCTGTCCTCCTCCAAAAAACGTCCCCATAGGTCGTTTGTACTGACCTGTAGTTATGCTTTGAAATTAAACGCCCTCTAGCGGTTGTGTATTGGCGTTTTATGGAGAGGCGTCTCCCTCTAGTGTTCGTTGATGTTATGGCGCCAAAAAGCCGGAAGTAATGTTACGGAGTATTTAGAGTGAGAAACACGTTTAGGGCAGACGGGACGGATGGTGGGTGGGCCAAACAAACAGGATTTTCAGGAGACAGCAATTCGTGTCCCGGTTGAAAATAAAATTAAACAGCAAGTTTTTTTTAAGTGACCGTAACAACTGGAAGTGATGCGGATTCACGGAAGTGATTTGCACCCCATTTACACCTGATATTAAAATGTGATCTGGATAATAAATTATCCGATCTTCCCTTTACACCTGGTATTTTTAATGCGTTCTCGTTATCCTCATTGAGCTCGGACCTCTGTCCTTCGTGGTATTTGCAGATGCCTAAGATCCAAACACAAAGATGTGGTCAGGCAGATCTGATCACAATCCTATCACAATGCATTTACACCTCGCATTAACATGCGGTTTTCCTTATCCAGATAACATATCACAGATCACATTTTAATACCAGGTGTAAATGGGGTCTTAATGTCTCAAATATAATGATTTTATCCCAAACCACAACGTCTTTTCTAACCCTACCAAGTTGACTAAACCTAAACCTAAAATGTCTGTTTTAACAGCATTAACGGCATGTTTAAAACTGCGAACGTAACATTTAGGTATGGGGGCGAAAAACGCTCATATGGGTCGTATTTATTTCCACCGCTGGGGGCGCTAATTTAGGAAACGCTCATATGGGTCGTATTAGAGGGTCAGAACATACGAGCTATATGGTCGTATGGTTGGAGGACTTGTTGCAGCGATGACATTCAGTCTGAAATCACAGTACTGATGGAATATGTTTTCTGAACACCGTCGATCATGCATGCACTTTATTGGAGTATGTCAAAGTATTATCACGTGGTAAATGAAGCAAAAACTGTACAGCGAGTTTGTGGAAACTGTGACTTCGACAAGACTTTGTTCTGGTGATTCCTGTTTGAAAGCAACCTGGAACAAATTTCACTGAGTTGATTTGTTATTTAAAAGGAAAACTCCCCCTCTGGTACCCTTACATTGTCAACCTCCACTGCAGGATATTTTAAATCCATTTTAAAAGGTCAAAGCAAAAACACAGTGCTGAACCACACTGTCTGAAACCATTCAGTTTTTTCTTCAGTATTGGAAATGCTCCATTTTTAAAACATAATGCTACAGATTTAAAAATATATATATATTATACAACGTGTCAATATAGGTAGACCGACTCTTTTCACGGTATCGGTTCTGTCGAGTTGATACATGCAGATGTATCGGACCTTTCGAACCTTTGAAGTTTTGATACTTGGAAATCATGGCGGCAGTTTCTTCGTGACACAGTCCGTCACACGTACATGCACGTTGGACAAACAAATACTCTGTATACAAGTTCTGTGTTTTGAGCGACTGCACTACTGCAGCAGGAACGGTGAGCGCTGAGCAGCATCCTATGTTACCGGCAGACTGGTCGAGGATTCATGAGCACTAGTACGTTCAAACAGTTTGACAGGCTGACCCGGCACATACCGGACACTAAAGAGAGTCGTTCAAAAAGATTTGTTCGTTCATTTTTGCCCATCACGACAACAGAGTCCCGAAATGTGAGGAGTTATTTCTGGCATCCAATGTTTCATAAAAGTAAAAGTTCCATTTATTTTCTGGGTAGACAATGATAGGAAAAACAAAAACGAATCAAAGAGTGGATGGACATGAAACACCCGGTTGAATTATCAGAGCAAAAGTTGAACAACTATGTTAGAAAATAATCGATCACACGCAGGTCTTTCACCCAGGAGACCGGAGTGCATCTGTGTGTATCACGCGACCAACACATGCAATCCCCGTGTTTTTTTAACTAACCATACCAAGTCGCTTTGTAGCCTAAACCTACCGAATTAGTCCTGTATACACATTAATCGCAACGTGGATGATGTGTGTATCATGCGACCGGCACATGTATTTAAAACAGAACACGTATTATATCTACGAACTGTTGTGCATACATTTTCGTAATCATTATACGACCCGTTTATGAGAATGCGTTGAATAAATGAATCATTTCTGACCCTTTGAATTGAAGTAGCCCCCCCAAACTTTACAAATACATGAT
>JAOVVB010146210.1:0-11933 GCA_028570985.1 Heterobranchus longifilis
GCACAGGACCACCAAGCAGCATCTCTTTGTTTCTGGTCCTTTTGTAGATCTGCACACTCTGCACTTTAATCGGCCTTGTGATCTGACATAATCGGAAGATGCCGATTATCTCAAAATGTCATTTAATCGGTCTATCCCTACCTAAAAGTATGGAAGTTCGTTATACCCAGACCTGAGCCTGAGTGACTTTAGCTTTTCTGCTGACTTCCTATCAGTGATTCAGCTCATTTAAAATATGAATTTCCCTCGTGGCAGCAGCGCACACAGTGACACAGGACAAAAGATAGGACAGCCTTGATTTTGACTCGAATGGTTAGATGGTGACATGTAGACAGAAAGTCACAGGTACTTGCACACTGTGTGTTATCGATTTAAGTGGTATATTAATGTTTCCCTCGGACCTCCTCAGGCACCTGTCGGTGTTGATGATTTCTCTGATTGGTGAGTCAACAGGAAATTAAACCAGGGAGGTAACACCTCATAGACCCAACAGCATTTCAAGGTTGAGACAACTCAAATGGCCTTAGGCTACAGAAAATAACATTTCCACACCAACGTACTTTTTTTTTCTGTGACATATTTCTTTGGAAACTCTACTGTCTGGAGACCCTGGCGTTTAATAGGTTTTCATTTCTCCTCACCTTGGCTGTCTGGCTCCTGGTTATTGGCCACAGTGAGTTTATACCTCCGATCCTTCAAAAGGTTTTTCAGCTGTGTGATTGATTTAACTGTGAAAGGCCACAAAGGGCAATAGCCTGTTTGGCCTCTTCATTGCCTGTGCACCCACACTGATGGAGCTTTAGAAAAAAGCCTCAGTGTTTATTTGAATTTGAAATGAGGACAGAAGTGCGGCACGACGCACAAAAAAGACTGAAGCATCCAGAGTGAGCCGAGACTTGTCAGGGGGTGAGTGTGCGCTTTAAAAAAAAAACAAAAAAACTGGCTCGTAGAGAGAGAGAGAGAGAGGGAGGGAGAGATGCAGCGATGGAGAGTGGCGTCAGAGAAGCTTTGTAGCATTAGTAGCAGGAACAGAAGCTGGCAACTGTAGATGTGCTACTTGGCTTCGGCCTCCTTGCGTAACAGAGAAAGCAGGAGGAGAGCCGCCAGAGGCATGCGAGCAGGACTGATGAACTGCCGGGCACGGAGCCCTCCTCTGATACCTGCAGGCCACTTGACAGGTCTAAAAATAAGCAGGAGAACGAGAACAATGTGGTGACAGAGAGAGAGTGAGTGGGAGTACAATGGAAACACTTTTTTCTTTTGCCTTTATTCCCATTTCTGTGAAGCGCACTCAGGGGCCAAGAGTAGCCTTTTGTGTGTCTTTGATAGTAGCTGCTGGAAATAATCTCCAGTTGACTCATCAAGTTGAGTTTAGTTTGTCGCAGCGCCCCGCTGCGATGCCGTCTATTGCACCTATTGCGTAACTTTTGATTTATGGGGGTGGACTTCCCATCTTTTTCCACTCTGTAATCCCTCTGCACGCTCCCCCTCGCTTCCTGACATTTGTAGCGATGTTTGTGTGCGCTGCAGCGCTCGGCTTAACTCTACCGGCCACCCATCCTAATCGGCTGTCCTGGCCTGAGAGCTAACGAGCTTAAAGCAAAACGGAAGCAGTGGTCAGCAAGAAATAAATGTTATTATAGAAAGAGTAAATGAAAATACATTTCTGGGTGTGATATTAGACCACAAAATCTGCTGGGAACCTCATATAAACTATGTGCGAGCAAAGTTGGCAAGGAGCGAAAAGCAAGACACATTCTGGATCATAAAGCATTGTACGCTCTGTATTACCATATCTGAATTACTGTGCGGAGGTGTGGGGCAACACCTGCAAAAGCAGCCTACAATCGTTATGCATACTACAAAAAAGAGCCATAAGGATAGTAAACAATGTCGGATATCGGGATCACACTTAATAATCTGTTTTTAAAGTCACATGCATTGAAATTCAGGGATCTGGTGGAATTTAACACTGCACAAACAATGTGCAAAGCAAGAAATAATTTACTGCCTGGCAATATACAAAAAATGTTTTTTGACAGAGAGGGGGGTTATAACTTAAAGTCGAGCTGAAATGGAAATTCGAGAGCATCTATCTTCCATATCGTGATGTATTTCCGAGTAAAACGGTCTAGGCAGGCGGGGCATAACGTTGGGAGCGATTTCATTGTTGAAAAGTGGGCGTGTCATAACAAACATGGCACCAAAAAGATGTACACATTTTTTTTGCCAGGTACAGAAATGAGGAAGGAGAATGTAAAGCATGTTAATGGAGATATTGTTGTTATTGGTTTTCTTTTTTTCTTTTTCACATTCTTGATTGGGTCGTGGTGTTGATTATGTATGAAGAGGATGAACATAGTGGTGTAGTTGTGAGGATGGATGCTGGGTCAGAGACTTGGTTTATGTGACTGATTGAGTATTGATGGATTATAGAACAGGGGAAGGACTAGACAAGCATGTTGCTTCTTCCTGTTCCATTTCATACAAGGAATGTTAATTAATGTTGCTTATTGAAAGTCCCTTGTACATGTTCACCGAACATGTTTTGTTTTTTACACACACACACACACACACACACACACACACACACATATATATATATATATATTTAAAATAAACCTTTGAAATAAAGTATTCAATTCAATTAAAAAAATTTTTTACCCTGCAGTTGAACATCGGTGCTGTAACGTATGCAAATAGAAGATGCATGCACATCATTGTGTGTTTATGAATACTTTTCCTCTTGAGCAAGACATGCTGCATATAAATATATATCTATATATACACATATCAGCTGCAGCAGTACATTGTGTACATTATACGAGTAGAACATCAGAGGCCAAAGGCAGAACATGATCTCTCGGCTCTCTTAAAGTCATTTAAAAAAAAAAAAACCCAATTTCTGAAATGTACACTGATAACATTTTCTCTTTTCACTTCAGCGAAGCCGGAGCACGGAAAATATCTCCTTTTGTGTTCATCTAATTGGTTTTTATTGTATCTTCCGTGGTTCATTTGCTTGTATCATGTGCAGTGATTTGGATTGCTCTTGTCTGAGCCGTTAAAACCGTCTGGAAACCGCAGTAAAGAGAAACATAACCCCCAGAGCTTTCTAATCCACCCACTATCCTCTGCTCTGACTCCATCTGCATACGATGTGGGAGGCTATTGTGTGAACTCACTGATCTGGTGCCACATTATATATGGGCGCCACACGCACGCATACGCACGCACGGAAGCGTGCGCATGCACGCGCGCGCACGCACACGCACGCACATATACGCACGCACGGAAGCATGCGTGTGCGTGCGCGTGCACGCACGCATCATTTAATAAAAGTAGCAGAAGTGTAATCAAAGCCCCAACTGAAGGGCACAGAGAGAGATTTCTAATGTTTGACATGTTTTTGCACGACCTACAATATGTTTTTACTGCCCGTAGTTCATTGTTCTCTGTTTAGATCTGCACTAAAATGTTTCCTAACTAACAGGAAATAAAAAGCGTTTGTTGTTATTACACATGTGGAGCAAATAAGGCCAGAGGCTGAAGATACTCAGGGGATGTTGATGATGTGCTGTAAGATAGTTTGGGGACAATATTTCTGCTCAATTTTATTTTGATGCAGCATGGTTTTCTCAGTACTCTTAAATAGATGTGATAGAAACCTCAAAGGAGTCTTTATGAGCAATTGTTGCCTCCAGCTGCGTGAAAACTCTGCGTTAATGTCTGATTTTGTATGTGCATTTATATACCGCGCTTGACCTCACTGGATTCAAGTATGAGCCACGAAAATGCTGAGAGGAAAGACCAAAGTGTGACAAAAATACTCTCCAACTTTTTTTTTTTCCTAAGCACTCTGATGATTTCTAACTTACTGCTCGATATCACTGTGACCAAGCTCCCATAATCCCCTCTGACACGTTCCACAGGCTGCATATTTTACATCCGAGTTGAAGTTATTTTCGTCTTGGTTAAGAGGTTGCAGAGAGTGACATCACATCTGCAGCTGATTCTCTGAAAGAAGAAACGCAGATTCACACAAGCCTGAAAAGATGTAGGATTTTTCCTCATAGTAATCCACGTTTAGCTCATGAGTTTTTTTCCACCATGATGCATTAAGAATTGTATAAATTTTTCCTTGGCTTATCCTTCCTCCTTGCTGGCATTAAGGAGTTTTAAGTCTCTCACTCTTTTGGGTGTTTTTTTTGTAGTAAAGGTGGAAATGAGCTGCAGCAGAGCGGGGCTCAGTAATCCTGCCCTCTGCGCCTTCCAGCCACACACTCCTTATTTACTCCTGACAGCTTCAAATTGAAACTGTGATCACATTTTCCACACGGTTCCTCAGCCACGCTCACCTTACACAGTGAAGTGAGTCCCCCCCCTCTTGTTTCTCTCCCTCCTGATATCTCTCTTTCTCCCCGTCTCGCTGCAGTCCAGACTTGTTTCCTTCAGGGATTCATCAATAGCCGACCCTGACATCGGTTTTTTTTTTCGTTTTCTGTGAGTCCTCCAGTCTCTCTCTCTGGATTGGACAGTCCATTTGTTAAGACTTGAGAGAAAAAAAAAAAGACAGAATGGACTTGAGATTGGATTAGGAGAACAGAGAAGGGGAAGAGGTGGATTAATCAAGGCCGGTGTGTTTCTCTGGTGACAGCTACAGACAGTTCTGTCATTACCGTCTGATAAGATGGGAGCAAAGGCTCCTGCCTGGCGAGTAAATGTGGGCTGTTTGTCTGAACTCGCTCTCCCTTCTTGTTTGTACTCCAGCGATGTAGATTTATCCGAGGATTGCCTCCAGGAAGAAGCACATACAGATTTTTTAAGAGTCATTGTAGAAGAGTCGGCTAAAATCGACACGTACACTCTCTCAGCTCAACCTTTTAAATTTAATTCAGTTTATTTTACTGGCACGGTTGCACATAATTCAACTTGTAGACTCCAGTGTTGACAGTAAGAGTGGATAATATGTTAAATCTATAGACTGGAACAGATGGCTCTGTCTGAGCACGCACGCACATGCACGTGCGCACACACACACACACACACACACAGTAACACACAAACTTAAAGGGCACCAACATCGAAATCCAAAAATGAGCTAAAATGTAATCAATACCTCCCTCCCTCTTGTTTACTCACAGACTGTCTCAGTACACTCCAAACATTCAAGCTTAAACTCACACACAAATGCCACTCGTGTGTGTTCACATCCTCGCTCCTGGAGGGACGACAGAGAGAGTCCACCTATAGCCTGCAGCCGGAGCGTATACACAGGGTGGCCGTGACAGCCAGGCACTTTGTTAGAGTCCTGGCTCTGTGCCCAGACTTGCTCTACCATGATGTTGTGGGCAGCAGATCGAGCGCTTGGCTGGACTTCACATTGCTCATTAGCCGCCCCAGTGGCACACAGGCCAGCAAACAGAGAGGAACATGGGAACCCATGCTCCGGCCCAACTGGACGGCAGGACTCTGCTCGCATGTAGTTATTGCTCTCAATAATCAATAGATCCACAGAATACAAATGGAAAGTTTCCAAAAGATTAGATTAATGCAAAATAAGCTATTTATAGGGAGCCCCGGGGAGGACGTCTTTCTGTAGGTCAACCCGGAAGTTAACGTCGCTGTGAGTTCCCTCGACAAAAAGCCTATGGGATTTTTGTATTGGATTTTGGATCATTGCAGAAAATAAGCTCTGTGGCGAACGCAAGTTTATGATACTTACATGTTTTGTCTAGCAAGATAGTCTTTCCTTATGAACACCACTTTCATGATTTTAGAAGAATAAATACAATCACCAGAAGTAAAAAGCTAATGTTAGCTATAAACAAACTACCCGACGGTTGCATGTCGCCGCCCTACGTCACCGTCATGCCAAGCTTCAAAATGCACCAGCGGGGTATTTACCAACGTATTTTATGTCGTAGAACAAAATGTTAAATTCTCTGAAGCTTGTGTTAACCACAGACCTTATTTCAGATGTCTAAACAAAAACACATGAAAAAAAACATTGACTTTGAGGCGAGGGAACCGGAAGTGCTAAAATGCTAACTCATTTCCGGGATTTTTAGAACTACAAACTGAGGCGCCCTATATAAACGGTTTCGTATCATATCATATGGAATGTGATGGGATATAATGGGACATGATGGATATGACAGGACAGGACAGGGTATGTCATGACCTAACAGGAGGTCACATGACACCATACCCAAAAGCAATGGGACCGCTCACTCTAGCAGAGCTACTGAAGCAATGTATTGTACTGAATTTCCCCGCTGGGGATTAATCAAAGTGTATCTTATCCTAATCAGAAGGCACCCTTTAGAGTCTGTATGAGACGCACCAGGCGGTCAACTAACTCCAATGCAAACCCATCTGCAGCAATATGAGACGCTCAGAGTAACTGCTCCTGAGCTCCTGCTCATGTAACGTAGTATTGTCAGGCCCCTATGCTATCTATTTTTAGGTATATCTAGATATGTTATGCCTTATTTAGGGGAGCAAAGGAGCCTAGGCCAGACTCGAACCCGGGCTGCAGCAGTAGGAACCTTACGCGCTCTACTCGAGCTACCAGAGTGCATTGCTGCATCTGGGGCTTAGCACCGCCCCAAGACAACTGTGATTGGTTTAAAGAAATACAAACAAGCCAGAGTGCCCCTGAATCTTATGGTCTACACTCAGTAGATAAAGACTGTGAGATGAGGCTGAAAACTCAAATAGAAATTCTACCTGAGGTCAGGGTTAGAGTTGTAGTCTACCCGTGGAAATATAGCCGACATAGATGCATCGACCACAACTTTCTGTTCTCTTCTTTCTACCACAGCGTGCGAGGCAAAAAGGGTGTCTTCTCTATGAGATGAAGATTAAGGTCTTTTGTCTTTTGAAGGAATATCTCTTCCTTTTCTATCATTAAATCCAGTCACATCTCCCAAACGATTCCTCACTCTTTGTGATGGCCTCATCCCTCTCAGAAGATACAATCTAAACCTTGCGTCTCCCCACTTTTCAATTACTTCCAAAGGCCCATGCAGCACTGACTTACATAACCCTCTTTTACCACATTAACTCTTCAATTGGGATAACAGCACTTAACAAAGCACTTTAATGGTGTGTCATTAAAGTTATTAAAGTAATTAAAGTCTCAGAGAAAACATCCCCAAACCACTTTGAACTTTCGACAAATTAAACACATTTAGATGATGTGCACGAGTTTGGGGGTCATTAGGTTTTCTAACAATATGAAGTTCGATGTGTGTCTGCTGCAGTGTTTCTTTAAAAGATAAAGATAATTTTTTCATCTTGAGTTTTATAAATATGTATTCAGAAACTCATAAATAACAGTTTACAGCAGAGAGTGAGGGAGGAGTCCTAGAACATATTTATTGACTGCTACAAACTATAGATTATGCACTCGTTTTTTCCTGTTTTTTAGGGCAGTGCAGTTTTGAGCTGGGCAGTTGCACAAAAAAACGTCACTTCCCTGTCCCTTTGCCCCCTCGCTGCCTCACTGCAGAGAGACAGAGGGAGGCAAGGGTGTTCGGAACGGGAGGGGGCAGAGCTTTTTGGAAACGGGGGAAGTGAGCTGCACTGCAGCAACTGGGCGTTGGCTCAGCCCACACGGAAGGAGGCATAAAAAAAAGGCAGAGGAGAGAGGGAAACAGAATAAGAGGTGCAGGGGAAGTCTATTAGATGTGTTGTGAGGAGGATTAGGTACGAGTAAACACAAAATGTCACTATAAGAGGAAGCAAGGAATACGTCTTTTTATAGACAAAATATCCTCCAAAGTTTTGACATTCTTCTTGAATGAGTTGATTCAGGGTTCGGGCTGGTACTACTGTATATGGTTTAGAGTTTAGAGCATTTGGGGTTTTTGGTTCAATGATGGGAAGTAATTAAATACATTTAAACACTGGATTTAAGAACACATTTGACAGCTGAAGTTACTAGTTACTCTGCAGATTCTGATTTTCCAATCAGCTAATAAAATATGATACATATACAGATAAAGCATAATATCAGTAATAATAATAGACATAATAATATAACACTGTGAAACTTTAAGTACATTTAGCTGATAATATGCATGTCGCTTTACATGAGTAAAAATATCAATGTCTGACTTTTGCTTTTAACAGTTTATAATTTGGAATTAGTGAAACAAATGTGACTTATTTTTTTAACAAATATTTGTGCATTAAAATAGCAGACAGACAGACAGACAGACAGATAGAGCGAGCACTTAAGAAGTAGGTGTATGTAGCGAATAAATCGATAATAATGTTGAGGTGTCCTGTTGTTGGTGCATAACATAATATATATTTAGATTTGTGTTTCATTTATCGGTTTAATATATTTTTGTGTCTACGTCCACATCATTAGTGCTTTACTAATGTTGCTTCTAAAACATCCTGTTATACTTTGGTACGGACGTTGCAATAGTGGATTCGTTGGACTAGAATCATTGTCACCTGTTGCAACATCTCACCTATATCTGCTATATTTGTATGTTCAATAAATAACCAATCACTGGACTTCATCACCAGCGTATCCTGAATTCCCACTCATATTCTACACTGTCCCTACTAGTGTATCAGGTCAAATGAGGACACAAGCACACACACGGCAGGCCATTTCAGCCCAGCTGCCAAATTGTAATTTATAAAGCCATAATGTGCAAGCCGCTCCCTTATCGTCCAGCCCACCTTAAGAACGGCAATATAATGTTTATTACCGTAAGCATTTTTTTTTTTTACCCCGCTCATAGCTGCCTCTATCTATCCCTCCTTTCCTGTGCTGCCCCGCTCCCCCTGTCTATTTCTGATTATCTCTCTTCCAGTCTCTCAATCTTTCTTTATCCATTTCTCCTCTTTTCTTTCTTCCTCCCTCTTTCTTCCTCTCTCTAGGCCAGGAAAATGTGCTGTGTCTGCACGGGGGGTTATTTGGTGCAGGAGACGGGGAGTAATTGACAATGGTGCCGCTTTTTTTTGCTATCAGGAGAGCTGTGTTTGCTTTTCAACGAAACGAGACAGAGACACGGGGGACTGCAAGTGAGAGGGCAACAAACAGAAATACAGTGTCAAATGAAGACATGTTTTTGTGCGTGTGTACTCTAAGAGTTGTTTTTTGTCCATTTCAGTTGTTGCTTGTGAAGTCAGACATTTGTCTTTTTAGCAACCTGTGTTGTTACCCACTCAACCATCTGTTTGTCTCTTTTGTCCATTTCCCATGATTGATCAGTTTGATTACACTTTTCCACGAGTTTGTTCTTCAGCTCGCTGCAGCTACTTTCTTGACTCAAACTATCATTTTTTAAACCATTAAATGTGGACTAATTAATTACAGTAAATAGTGTTTATCCATTGAGTACTTAGACTTTCGTCTTAATAATTTAGACTTCTTAATTGTCGGTTTTGTTTTTGTTTTTAGTCATTGTTGCTTCAGTTACTGTAGTGGTTGTTTGTCTGTGTCTGCTTTATTGTTAGTTTCTATGCCATTATGTGTTTTATTTCTTAAAAGCCTAACCAGGGACAAGGTCTGCAAATCAGCTACAGCCAGAAGTCCTATAGACACTGCATCGGTTGCACTTATTTAAAGTGTAGCAATGGCTGCATGCATTGTCCCAAATAAATGTCATCAATAAATACAAAAGAAGTACAGGCATTCTCATATCTTTCATAAATATATTTGCACCTATGTGTGATGGGATAGGCTGTATGTATTAAGATTTACACTAAAATATATATTTCCAGTATAAAATATATTACTTTCTCACTGTGTGCATTGCAGTAGATTTTGTCAACCTTGATGATTGAATTGATGATGTTTTGTTCTAAATTGCATGTCGCTGTCATGCATAGTAGCACTAAATCAGAGTAGAACTTTTGCAGCATTATCGGCCCATGATAAAAAAAAAATTGATGAATGGAAATTATTACTAATAATAGCTCTCATAATTACTGTTGTCATGTCTGTAGTGTTTTTTAGTACCTTCAGTGTAATGCAGGACTGAAACAATGTCGACAGCAGTGACACCAAACACTGGAAATATGATATGTTGCATTTTGATACTACGATGAAACAAGGTAAAGCATCTCGTCTCAAAAATAACTCTCGCCTTGGATAAAGGCAAAGCAATATTTATCAGACAAACCTGCTGCAAGGAAAATATGATTTTTAAATTCAGCACAAGCTAAAACATTTTTTTTTTTTTTGTAATTTATGTGTGAACTGTTGTTGATGCAGTCAATTACAATTCAAGGTTTCCAGCACTGCGTCAGACCTGCTTCACCGCTGAATGTGCTGCTTAAATATTGATGAGATGTTCGGGGCTAAACCCAGGCTCACTGTGGCCTCAGGTTAGAACTGTACTGAAAATATAACACCCACAAAGGTATAAAGGCAACTAAGATACTGTATATGCACAAGCAAATACAGTGCTGCACAAG
Organism: Heterobranchus longifilis; assembly: GCA_028570985.1. Taxonomy (NCBI): domain Eukaryota; kingdom Metazoa; phylum Chordata; class Actinopteri; order Siluriformes; family Clariidae; genus Heterobranchus; species Heterobranchus longifilis. The sequence continues at coordinate 10,450 of JAOVVB010146210.1, forward strand.
CAGGTTTGAATGTGGCTCATTCCCTGTTCAATCACTACGAAAAGTAATGCACTGTAATTCGTACATAACACGTAATCCTGAGACATGCGGCCCAGGTTTAAAAGAAACAAAGACGCGGTCTGGGTGGGCGGAGTTGACTCGATGACACGCAGGACTGTCAGAGGAGACAGTAGCGTGTGTATCACGCGACGTAAACGTGCGATACAGAATGCCTGTGTTTTTTTAATAAGCATACCAAGTCGTTTTGTTGCCTAAATAAGTATATTTGTAGCCTAAACCTACCGAATTAGTCCCGTTTCACAACGTTAATTGCAGCGTTAATGACGTGTGTATCACGTGACTGGCACACGGAAGTAGGGATTTTAATGCAATCCCCATGTTTTTTTTACTAACCACACCAAGTTGTTTTGTTGCATAAACCTACCAAATTAGTCCCGTTCCACAATCACAATCACGACGTTGATGACGTGTGTATCACGCGACCGGCACACGAAACACGGAACATGTATTATAGCTATGAACTGGAACATGAAACGCATATTTTAACACTGCACTGTTGTGCATACATTTTCATATTCATTATACGGCCCGTTTATGAGAATGCGTTGACGCACACACACACACACGCACATATTATAGACTTGCATTCCTGGAGGCTCAAATATATTCAGTCATGACTCATGGAAATGTTCATATTTCTACATTTTTATCTCTACTTCAAACTTCTCTTTGACTTTGAAGAGCTAATTCTGAGGAAACAACAACCACGTAAAAAAAAATTAAAAATAGGGCTGCACTGCAACAAAGAGAAGAAACTCATCCTGCACAGGGGAACATTTGCCACACCCAAAATGCAAAACACCCCACCCGCTCATCCCCTTCTCCGTCTTCAGAGGAAAGGAGATATGCTGATGAAGCTGGCAGGTCTCTCATGGCTGAAGAAGAATAATTTTGGCACTTGTGAGACATCAGAGTGAGTCAGAGGCAACCCGAGGGGGATGCCTGTGATATTTCATCTCTGTCAGGCTTTGGTGATTTAACTGAGCTTGCTTCTCTCTTCCTCATATAGTGTGTTCTCAAAAATGTGTGATACGTCTCTGTTGGGGTCGTCCAACTCTTTTCTGTCTCTGATACTGCATCACACTGTTTGCTCGGAGAGTTTAGGCCGACATGGAGATATTTTTGTTTGTGAGAACTTCTTGGAATGCTGTTTCTGAAATGTGTTTAATTACATTGGTAGAAGAATTAGCAAACTCTCTGAAGTCTTTCCATTTTTACTTTTTAAAGTATTTCTAGAAGGCAGACATGACTGCTATACAGTTAATTTCAAGCCACTCACTGCACTACTCTGAGCCAAAAATTAAACTAGAATTGTGGTTGTATGCCTCAGTTTAAGTTGCAGTTTACATCCATGTCTGTCCAGACTCATATAATATATGTAGTGAAGACTTTGAAGGAATTTAATAAAAAGGTATTAAGTGTAT
>JAOVVB010146229.1:0-26065 GCA_028570985.1 Heterobranchus longifilis
TGTGCGCGCACAAGCATGCGCAAACAGCAATACAGCAATATGTGCTGCAATATTGCTGTAAGTCTTGAATTTTGAGTATGAATATACTAAATATTCATATTTTTTAACAAAATTAATTTAACCGTTAATCTGTTTGTGCAGTGTTGCTCTCTAATCTATTTAGAAACTGATTTAGTGGATTGTTAAGACAATTTTGACAGTTGAACTTTCATCCTCAGACTGCTGCATCGTGCAATAACAACATTTAACAGTTAACATTTACGTCTACAATAATAACTGAGGCTAATTTAATTTCTCCTTGTTATTTAAACAGGAAGACCCTGCACTCAGCTGCAAGTGCTGAACCCTGAACGATCAGCTCGACTCATCAAGGAGATTCTATCAACAGCCTGGCCAGCTAGAGACTTCATTGTCCAATGGGAACCTGGAAACAGAGAGTTAAGACATCCTACAGTTTCCTGGCTGAAGATGATATGGAAGCATTTCTATATACATTTTGCTGATGACCTAAGTACCTTTGAAGACATGCCTTTGATCCCACTTGTGCCACTTGAGGAAAGCATGGATGTAGTTAAGCTTCTACGTCTCAAAACTCCATCCCCAATCATTCTTGTGGATGAGGAAGAGGCGCAGCTTTCTGAAAACCTGCTTGACATCATTGAAAAGCTTGGCGGAGTAGTGATAAAAAAGTTGGATTCATGTATGCAGCACCCTCTGTTAAAGAATTACATCCATCGTTCCTCTCCTGGTATGCTTCTGCAAATTATGGATAGATTGCCAACACAACGATTATCCAGCCTAGTCTCTTCTTTCTCAGTCAAAGAGAAGATTGCGCTCAGAAACTTTCTTGCAGGGCTGTCTGACATTACAGAGAGAGAAAAGCATATTATGCTTGAGCTTTCCATCTTCGAGAAAGTGGGGACATGCTCTGAAGGTACCTCAGCGTTTACATCACTGAGAGGAGCTAGAGCTTTACATCACAGAGCAAAGTATCCACCAGACGTGAAATTATCCGTAAATCTTGTGGGTTGCTGTGACGAGGAGTCAATCCGCCTCATCAAGATGCTAAATGTAGAACAAGTGAAAACAACTGAATGTTTGAAGATGATTATTCAGGATATTGATGGGGGGTTCTACACAAAAGATGAGATAACCCAGATCATGCTTTGGGCACTTAAACATCTGGCATTTCTAAAAAATGAAAACTCATCTGTGATTGGATGGCTTTCTGCCCTTAAATTTATCCAGTTGCCTTGTGGAAAGTCAGTCAAAGCATCAGATCTTTTTGATCCTGAGCTGGAGATTCTACAGAATCTGTTCTACATGGAAGAGAAAACCAGGTTTCCCACAAGTACATTCACATCTTCCCCTGATATTCTTCATTCACTCAGACAACTGGGACTAAGAAATGAAGTACAGCTCAGTGAAAAAGATGTACTCAAAGTGGCAAAGAAGATAGAGGAGTTACAACGCAGCAAGGAGCCTGAGTGGGACTTCATAATCAAAAAGGCAAAAACCCTCCTGCAAATACTTAACAGACAAACCAAGCTAGTAAAATCAGCTGATGCTCAGACATCATTGCTAAAACTGAAATGGGTACCTGTCTGCAAAGAAAGACCTCTAACTTACCCTAAATCCCTTGCTTGGGTTGGAGATACGCTCAATATCTGCTCTTTGTCAGAGATGTGTGACATATCCCATGCAGTGCTTGTGGGATCTTCAGTAGCACTGGTTGAACACACATCTGCGGGTATGAAGAAGGCACTGAAACTAAATGTAGAGCCACAGGTGGATCAAGTATTACAGCATCTGAAAGCTGTGAATGACTGGCATAAATCTCAAGCATTCACCACAGAGGATTGGTATCAATTCCAGCAGATCTTGTTTGAGATATACGGTTTCATGCAGGCTCATCTTGAAGATGCTCGAGAAGCAATGAAATCACTGCCTTTTGATTGGGTGTGGACAGGGAAGACATTCTCATCACCTGGCCAGACGGTCTTAAAGCCCCTCACTGATTTAGACTTGCAGCCTTACCTGTACTCCCTGCCAAAGACGATTAGAAAGTTTCACAAGCTTTTCAAGTTTTGTGGTTCAGTTGAAGAGGTTGTGTCAAGCCATGTGTTTGACGTCATCAGCACCATCCGACAAAGATGTGAAGGAGAGATTACCAAGGAGGAAAGCAAACATGATATCCTCCTTTTAGTTAACATCCTGAGATGGCTGTACAACAATCAGATACCTGTAGATACTAACATGCATGTGCCGATTCTTTGTTACAAGGACCCAAGCAAATTAGCGATGAAGCCCATTCATGAATGCACCTACTGTGACATCAAGGTTGAGGATTTGAATGACTTACTTGAGGATGCATCAGAGCCCATTATATTGGTCCATGATGAAATCCCCATGAAAACCGCAGAGTGGCTGAAGGTGCCATGTTTGAGCACACGGCTGATAAACCCAGAGAACCTTGGCTTTGAACAATCGGGCCAACGAGAACCTCTAACAGTGAGAATAAAGAACATCTTGGAGGAATATCCATCTGTAGCAGACATTTTTAAGGAGCTCCTCCAGAATGCTGATGATGCAAGTGCAACAGAGTGCAGTTTCCTGATTGACATGAGAAAAAACACTGACATTCGAGAGAATCTCCTTGACCCTGGCATGATTGTTTGCCACGGGCCCTCCTTGTGGTCTTTCAACAGCTCTGTATTTTCAGATGCTGACTTTCTGAACATCACAAGGTTAGGTGGATCAGTGAAGAGATGTGAAGCAGACAAAGTTGGCAAGTTTGGCTTGGGCTTCAACTCAGTGTATCACATCACTGATATCCCCATCATAATGAGCAGAGAGTTCATGATCATGTTTGATCCAAATATCAATCACATCAGCAAGCACATCAGAGACAGGTCTAATCCAGGGATCAAAATCAACTGGAGCAAACAACAGAAAAGGCTGAGAAAATTCCCCAACCAGTTCAAACCTTTCATTAATGTCTTCAATTGCCAGCTTCCTCTAACTCAAGACTCTCCATACAAGTACAACGGTACACTGTTCAGACTCCCATTCAGAACAGAGCAGGAAGCCTCAGTCAGTGAAATCAGTAGTCTGTACTACAACACCACAGACATCTATTCTCTGGTTGATGAGTTCAGCATATGTGGCCATCGGTTCATTCTGTTTACTCAGCATGTTGGAAGTATGGTCTTAAAATACCTGAAATATGAGGAACCAAATCCAGCTGGAGCACAGGATGTTGTGACTATCAACAAAAGTGTCTGGTCATCCAAATCCTCATATGGACCTCTGAGTATCCTGAAATCTGCAGCAAAGGTTATGAAGAAAGTAGCAAACACTAACAGGGTACCTGCTGATGTTCCCAAGTCTGGCTGCATCATACGTGTTTTGGTGGAGGAGTTTCATAATGTGTTCAAACGCATTGTCGATCTCCATTCACCACTGTTCAGGGGTTCAGAGGAAGATCCTAACCAGTACTTTGAGATGGCTGCTAAAGGTGTTCAGACAAGAAGACTCACAGATGAAATGCCTCCAAAGGCAATGGAGGTCACCAACTGGCTCATTTGCTCATGCATGGATGTAACTGAGGCACTCAAGTTTTCCCTCGGTGATAGTGGAAAAAGACTTGGACTAGTGCCTTGTGGAGGAGTGGCTGTTCTGCTCTCAGAAGAAGAGAATCGCAAATGGACAGTAAAGACAAATACCACACCAATTGGAGAGGTGTTTTGTTACTTACCTCTCAGAATCAAAACAGGCCTACCAGTCCACATTAATGGCTGTTTTGCTGTGACTTCCAACCGCAAAGAGATCTGGAAGACTGACACCAAAGGACAGTGGAATTCTGTGTTCATGAGACATGTCATTGTCCAGGCCTATTTAGCAGCACTCACAATGCTACGTTCAATGGCTGAAAGTGGAGAACTGCTCGACTACAGCTATTATGCAGCATGGCCAGATCCAAGTCAGGTGCATGATGACTTCACACTGGTCAGCCAGGGTGTCTACCAAGAAATAGCCAAAGGAGGTGACAGTGAGCATGCAAAGGTTTTCTCAGATGGCAACACCTGGGTGTCAATCAAGTACATCAGATTCCTTGATGATTCCTTACTCTGTAGGCCAGACATTGGTCCTGCTGCTTTCAAGATATTCTTGAAATACCTCAAGAAGAGTGGCTCACAAGACCTCTGTGCTGTTGAGCTGCCCGACTGGGTGAAGGAGGGATTTGATGATGCTGGATGTAAAGGAAAGTTGATGGAAAACACCCTGACAGAGAAGCAGTTCTTTTCAGATGTCTTTTTCCCTCACATTCAGGAAATCGACAAAGAGCTTCGAGATCCCCTGATGCATTATGTCTTGAATGAGAAACTTGAAGATTTTGCATCAATCCTCAGGATTACTCCTTGTATCCCATGCTCTGGCCCCAAAAAGGAACTGGTTTTACCTTCCAAACTCATTCACCCAGAGGGAAGAGTTGCTAAACTCTACAACACAGATGATGGAAGATTTCCCGAAGGGACTTCTAAAGACTACCTAAACCCTGTGTGTTTAGTGAAGCTAGTGCAATTAGGCATGGTCAAAGATGATCTGCCATGGGAGGACCTGATTGAACGTGCTCAATCCGTTATTGGTCTTAATGAAAATGATCACACAGCTGCATGCTTTCGTAGCAGTATACTACTCAGTCTCATCGATGAGAAACTGAAGATGAGCGACCCAGGAGCAGCTGAGCTCTTAGAAAACCTACATGACACCAAGTTCCTTCCATTCCTGACAAGACCTGCAGGCTTCTCACTGCCATGGCATGGGAACAACTTTTCCCCAACAACAATGTTCTCTGCTAGAGAACTCTTCACAACTGAACATCAGGAAACTGTGTGTCTGATGAAGCCAATCCTGAATGAGAATTCACCATCTTTCAAAGGTTGTGGTGCAATGTCATTGGCTGTGAAAGACTGTCTTGGCCTGATAAGGAAGCCCTCAGTTGGACTGGTCATCAGTCAACTCAAGAAACTGTCTCAATCATTTGATGGTGTCACACTGTACCAGGAAAACATAACAAATGCCTGTTACAAGTTTCTTCATGAGGAAATGCTACAGGATGAGAATGCAAAAGGACAAATAACTGAGGAACTGAAAGAGTTCAATTCCATCCTGGTGGAGAACACATATGTCAATCCCTCCAAAGTTGCATTCCACCTGAATTTTGATGCAGCTCCACATCTTTATCAGCTCCCTAACAAATACAGAAACAGCTGCCGCGAGCTCTTTGAAAATGTTGGGGTACAGCCCAGCTACACAGTCGAGGATTTCTCGACAGTTCTTGAAACTGTGAAGCAAGAATGTGGGCGAAGGGTACTCTCCGAGGAGAACTTCCAGTTGTGTCGCAGAATTATTAGTGAGGGAATATGGAGCTTGATACGGGACAAGAACCAAGAATACTGCCAAGCGAATTATGGTGGGATTCTGTTACCCGACTCCAATCTGACATTGCAGCCTTCAAAATCACTATGCTACAATGACTGCCCTTGGATCAAAGTCAGAGACTCTTCTGTGAAATACTGTCATGGAGACATTCCAAGAGAGGTTGCTGTGAAATTAGGTGCAGTCCCAAAACGTCACAAAGCCTTGGAGAGGTATGCCTCGAATGTCTGCTTCACTACACTTGGGAGTGAGTTTGGACAGAAAGAAAAACTCACAAGCAGAATTAAAAGCATTCTCAATGCTTACCCATCAGAAAAAGAAATGCTAAAAGAGCTGCTTCAAAATGCAGATGATGCGAAAGCCACTGAAATTTACTTTGTTTTTGATCCAAGGATACACCCCACAGACAGAATATTTGATGATAAGTGGATCCCAATGCAAGGTCCTGCCCTCTGTGTATATAACAACCAGCCTTTCACAGAGGATGATGTCAGAGGTATACAGAATCTCGGAAGGGGAACAAAAGAGAGCAATCCAGGCAAAACCGGTCAATACGGCATAGGATTCAACTCTGTTTATCACATCACTGACTGCCCATCCTTCATCTCAAACAATGACATTCTGTGCATCTTTGATCCACATGCACAGTATGCACCTGGGGCTACATCTGTGAGTCCTGGAAGAATGTTTAGAGACTTGGACTCTGACTTCAGATCTCAGTTTTCAGATGTTCTAAGTCTTTACTTGGGAGTCCATTTTAAGTTAGAACGCAGCACAATGTTCAGATTCCCCATCCGCTCTAAGGAGATGGCAAAGACATCAGAGATCAGTTCTGTCCCTGCATCAGACAGAATGGTGCAAAACCTTCTGGATAAGCTAAAAACCGATGGTGCAGAGCTTCTGATGTTTCTCAACCACATGGAGAAAATATCAATTTGTGAAATTGATAATGCATCTGGAGAACTAAAAGTGCTCTATTCTGTGACAGCCAAAATAACAGATGGTGATCGTCTAAAACGCAAACAGTTTCATGCATCAGTCATTGACAGTGTGACCAAAAAGAAACAGCTCACTGCTATCCCAGTCCAACAGATAACCTACACAATGGACATAGAGGACAATGATGGAAATTTGACCACATGGATGATCTGCAACCGATCTGGCTTCCCCAACATTGAAAATGTCTCAAAAAGTGTGATCTCAGCTCACAAAAATGAAGACATAACTCTATTTCCACGTGGAGGGGTAGCTGCATGTGTAAGCCACAACTACAAAAAACCGCACAGAGCCTTCTGCTTTCTGCCCCTTTCACTGGAGACTGGCTTACCTTTTCATGTCAATGGGCATTTTGCCCTAGACTCTGCTAGAAGAAACCTATGGAGAGATGACAATGGAGTGGGGGTACGGAGTGACTGGAATAACAATTTGATGACATCACTGATAGCCCCTGCCTGTGTGGAACTGCTGATTCAGCTTAAGCGTCGATACTTCCCAGGTCCGGATCCCACCATGACCGTACTACAAGGAACACCACTTCATGTTGTTAAAGATACATTGCGGAAATACCTCTTCTTCTTCCCAGTCAACAGACTTGATATACAGCCAGATTGGTACTGCCTGGTTAAAGCAGTGTACAACTGTATCCATGCTGATGTGAAGCGTCTGCTACCTGTAGTCAGAGCAGCGCACATGGACAACTCTGACATGCACTCTGTCATTTACATTTCATGGGTGAATACATCCACTGCAAGCAAAGGTAAAGCCTTTTTTGACAATCTGCTTCAAGATGAACTTCAGCACTTGAAAAACACAGAGTACAACGTCACCTCAAGGAAGTCTGTGGCTGAAAATGTCTACAGGCTGAAAACCTTGCTCCTGGATATTGGCTTCAACCTGGTTCACAGCTGCGATGAGACAGCAAATCTCTACTTCTGTTTGGAAGATGCAGGGATACCAGTCAGTTATGTGACACCAGAGGATGTCCGCAACTTTCTTCACACTTTCTCATCACCAGACACATCTTGCCATGTTGGAAAACTCCCCTGCCGTCTCCAACAGTCAAACTACAAGCTTGTTCATAACTTGAAGCTTCTAGTGGACTACTGCTTCAAAGATGTAGAAGTGGATGAAGTCACAATTGAGGGTCTGCCTCTGATGATAACAATGGACACTATGCTTCAGGTCTTTGATTCCAAGAGACCAAAGTTCCTGACAACACATCATGAGCTAATCTTGTCAAGGAAAGAAATGTTCATGAATACACTGTACATACGGTACAGCAACATCCTTTTGAAGGCAGGGGCTGCAAAGATCTTTGACATCAGCTGCTTTGGTGACCTACTGGGGTCTGTTCTTCCAAGAGAGTATCGAACAAGGATCCCTGTTAGGTGGAGAGACACCTTTGCAAGTGAATCTTGGCTGAAGAATGTGTGGAACTTCATCAGTGAGAATATCGCTGTTAAGGAGGATCAGGTGGACATCAAACCCAGCTTCGACACAGTGCTTGACATTCTGAAAGACTGGGCTTTGCTACCTGGAATCAAATTCATGGCAAGAGAAAAGATAGTTGTCCCAGAGTATGATGTGCTTTTACCTCTGAGTTTGATGAACATAGCCATATTTCCACATGGTCAAAATGACAAAGTCTTTCACTCCCTAATGAAAGCAGGGTGCATTCAGCTTGCAGTGAACAAAATCTGCGTCAAAGAGAATCCCATCATGCCTTTTCTGGCACAACACACAGCAAACATTGAAAATCCATCAAGTGTTCTGAAGGCTGTAGAGTACATGATCCAGACATCTGCATTCAAAGCAGCAAAACTGACCGACAAGGACTTTGAAGCACTTCTGTTGTATTTCAACTGCAACCTAGCTAACCTCACACAACAGGATGCACAGAGCCTAAAACTCCTCCCATGTTTTAAAGCAGTTAGTGGGAGATACATCAGCATTGCAAACTATGGGACAAACTATGTCCTTGCAAAAAGCATTCCCACTGCGGACATAGACAAATGGACTCACACAGCCTCCTTTTCCTTTCTTGCTGACAATCCGCAACTGAAAGAACTGTACACCTTCCTTGGCTGCATGCCAATTGATGACTTGGAAATCTACCTTCAACATCTCCTGCCAAAGTTTGAGAGTCTGTCCTATGATGCCAAAGTTGAACACATTGTCTACTTGAAGGAGAGACTTTTGTCAATGGAAGAATCATGCGAGATGAAGGATCAGCTCTATGAGAAATTGGAAGGACTGTTGTTCATCTACGACTACTCAAACAGACTCAGGCCAACCAAATATTTCTATGACGAGACAGTGAAGGTGTTTGAAGTTATGCTACCTGCCAAGTCATTCATACCAAGTGACTTTTTTAAGAAAGTTGAGCAAGTGTCAAAACCCAAGAATGGGACATTGTTGCTCACCTCGTGGATAACCTTTCTGAGAAATATTGGTCTCAAGCACGAAGTGTCACAGCAGCAAGTTCTTCAGTTTACAAAAGAAGTCAGCATCAAAGCCCAAACAGAGAGCTGGACCAAAGAAAAAGTGCAAACCATTGTTGATGTTCTCTTGAACCACATTTTCAAAGACAGGATGGACCTGTTCCAGGGTGCTTTCCTCAAAGAGCTCTCAATGATTCCATTCCTGTGTCCTGAGAGAGCCCCCAAAGAACTCATCAAGCTTCATTCGCAGTACCAAGAGATGAGTGGCACACTTCCTCTGATTCGCTTCAGTGGGTCTCAGGTAAATCCAAAATTCAAGCAAACTGATATCATTCACTTGCTTTGGACATCTTGCCCAATTCTACCTGAGAAAGCTACACCATCAAGCATAAAGGACCAGGAGGGGAACACTCTCACTGGACAGGAACAACTTGACCAGGTGCTGAACATGTTAGGCGTCAACTTGGACCCACCATTGGAGAAAGTCATAAGCAACTGCAAGAACATCTGCAACATATCCAATCCGGATGATGAAATGGTGAAAACTAGGAACAAGGTTTTAAGGTCCACCTACGAGTTTCTCAATGCAGATAAAAGAGATTTCCGTTACCAGCTCCGTGGGGTGGCATTTGTCATGGTTGAAGATGGCTGGAAATTACTGAAACCTGAAGAGGTTGTCATTAATTTAGACAATGAATCTGACTTCAAACCCTACTTGTACAAACTGCCACTAGAACTTGGTACCTTTCATCAACTGTTCAAACTTCTTGGTACAGAAGACATTGTGTCAACCAAACAGTATGTTGAAGTGCTGTGGCGAATTTACAGAAGTTCAGAGGGCAAGCAGCTTGACCCAAATGAAATGAGAACTGTAAAAAGGGTTGTTTCGGGATTGTTCAAGTCCCTCCATAATGATCCAGTGGAAATTCGCAAAGATCTTGAGAGTCTCCGAGACTTGATATTTTATATGCCAAGTCACGACGGTAGATTAGCAAAATCCAGTGGCTTGGTGTTTGATGATGCCCCACATTACAAAAGCAGAATTCAGGGTAATGTTGGAGTTCAGATGCTTGTGGACATGAGCCAGTGTTATCTGGGCAAAGATCACGCCTTCCACACAAAGCTGATCATGCTACTTCCACAGAAACTAAGGCCTAGACTGTTGAGTAGCATTCTTGAGGAGCAACTTGATGAGGATTCTCCAAGAATGTGCCAGTTTGGAGCCCTTTGCTCACTTCAAGGTCGCCTTCAGCTGTTGCTGTCATCAGAGCAGTTCATCACAGGACTCATCAGAATAATGAAACATGAGAATGACAGCGCATACCTTGTGAATGAGGAAAAAGCCATTCGTCTCTGCAAAGCACTTTGTGAAGGATTGAAAGTGTCTTGTTTTGAGAAACTCCAGACAACATTAAGAGTGAAAGGATGTAGTCCCATCCCACACAGCCGCAGCGAAACTCTTGCCTTCCTCAAGAGGTATGGGACAGCTGTGATTCACCTCTACATCCAGCATTCGGACAGCAAAGACATTAATTTTCTCTTAGCACTGGCAATGACACTGAAGTCTGCTACTGACAATTTGATTTCTGACACATCCTATCTGATTGCCATGCTGGGCTGTAATGACATCTACAGAATCACAGAAAAGCTGGATAACCTTGGGGTTAAGTACGACTCAACAGAGCCTTCGAAACTTGAGCTACCCCTCCCTGGGACCCCCATACCAGCTGAGATACATCACACACTCCTCATGGACCCCATGAATGTATTCTATCCAGGAGAGTATGTGGGTTACCTTGTAGACTCTGAGGGTGGAGACATATACGGGTCCTACCACCCTACCTATACATATGCCATCATTGTTCAAGAAGTAGAAAGAGAAGAGGAGGAAAACACAAGTTTTCTTGGGAAATGCTTCCAGATTGACATAGGTTACAGTGAGTACAAAATAGTCAGCTCCCTTGACTTGTACAAATTCTCACGACAAGATGAAAGTACCCATGCGCGAGACACCAGTGCCCCATCAACTCCTACAAGCCCAAACAGTCGTGCCTCTGGTCCACGAATGCCCCCTCCTGTTTTTCCTGGAAAGGAAAACCTCAGACCCCCCCCCCAAAAACAGTCTCCAAAAAAGATCAAGATTCATGCATTACCTGAGATTCTGAAAGAAGTGACCTTAGTAGTCGAACAAGCTTGGAAGCTTTCTGAAACAGAGAGAAAGAAGATAATCCGCCGATTGTATCTCAAGTGGCATCCAGACAAGAATGCAGAGAATCTAGACATTGCCACTGAAGTCTTCAAGCACTTACAGAATGAGATCAACAGAATGGAGAAACAGACATTGGCTGATCAGCAAAATACAGACCGAGCTTCCAGGAGATCCTTCACCACATCATCATCATCCCGTTTCCACTCAGAGAAGTTCTCATATCAAAGGTTTTATTCATCATGGAACCAAGAAGCAACAAGTCACAAGTCAGAAAAGCAACAGTTCAGGGAACATTATACAAGCTATGCAGGTTCGTCACATTCTCACCGTTTCTTTGTGCCCCCTACTTTCAAGACAGTTGGAAACCCTGTGGAAGCCCGCAGATGGCTAAGGCAAGCAAGAGCAAACTACTCTGCTGCTCGGAATGATCTCCATAAAAATGCCAATGAGTGGGTTTGTTTCAAATGCTACCTGGCCACAAAGCTTGCACTGATAGCTGCCGACTATGCAGTCAGAGGAAAGTCAGACAAAGATGTAAAACCAACTGCTCTGGCTCAAAAAGTGGAGGAGTACAACTCCCAGTTAACAGGCCTTTCAAATGACGTTCAGATCCTAGAAGGATATGGTGTGGACAGCCTGAGAACTCGCTATCCTGATCTCCTGCCATTTCCACAGATTCCCAATGACAGATACACATCAGAGGTGGCAATGAGGGTGATGGAATGTACCGCACGCATTATCATAAAGCTTGAAACCTTTGTGCAGCAAAAAATGTAATACTGTTGTTAAAGTTGACAATACAACTACAGTATGCATAGATCCTCTGTGGAATAGAGGGCACCCATGGCTGTGTGCAATACAGATCATGTGTATCACTTTGAATTAAATTGAAGTATCCAGCTGGCAGCTTATGGTACATGCAGTTTCTACCTGTCTCGGTGGTGCTGTGGCCCATGCACAGTAAATAAATGTATGGCTCCCATAACCATTTAGGCTGTCTCAATATACATTTGCTGTAAAAGTGAAAACAAAAATGCATATGCTGTACATACAAATGCCTAAGCAATACATTTTGTTTACCAAAGTCCCCACATTGACAAGATTTGCTCCGTTAGATTAAAAAATATGCTGCTTTTTTTACTTTATCTTTTCTAAAAAAAAATATATATATAAATATATTTTCTTGCTACAGAAAAATTGTGTACTGAAAGAATGTGCTTATAATGAAGAAATATATAAATGTCAAATACTGCAAATACTGTCATGCAACTTGTTCCATTTGCAAGATTTCAGCAAGTCAAGGAAACTACAATCATGTTTGTAATTTTTCTTTTTTGTATTTTTATGGTTGATTTCATATAATTTCTGTAAAAGTTGTAAATTTTCTGTAACATAGCCAGTCAGTCGTTTATGGACAAAGCACTTTTTTGAAACTCCTCATGTACTTGCACTTGTAGAGCGCTTGTGCTACCCCAGCAACTGTGAAGGGAAAACTATTTACTTTAAATGTAATTGTTTTTTTTCATTGGAGATATGTTTTGTTATAGCTATGTTAAATGTTTGTTGTGCTCTATACAGCAACATTTGGTGACTGTTTTATTTTGCATCATTACCTGTTCATATTAACCATGTGTACTCTGGGGCCCTACAGCAAGTCTGCTTTGATAACTAAAATGTATAGGGCAGCGATGACTGCAGCTCAGCTGAAACAAATCATTCAAAAGTTGTTTTTTTTACAATGATGACCTGTTTGAGAATACTCAGTAGGACAGTGATAAAATAAAGAGCCATATATATGCTATTATTTGGGCACAACCATTAAGTTTTGCCAGCGTGAAACCATGTTTATACGTTTTTGGTCATTTTAACTTTTGTGGTTTAAGGAACATAGAGCAGCACCAAACTGTGGTGCTCGTGTTTTTTTACTGTATCATTGGCTTCATTTTAACTTTGATTTGAAGGACAATACACACACTGACCACATATTGTAAAGATCATTTTCAAACAATTTAAAATGTGCTTCTTGGTATCTATTGTCTTATTACACCTCAAGATTGAGGTGAGTCAGCCGAGGATGTCTCCTTGAATAAACCATGAACCTTGTGTATCATACATGTTGATGTACACTGTGCCATAGGAAGGCCTAATAAATTCCCCTTAAATAAAAACTGTACTAGTCTGTCTATTATTTAAACAATTTTGGCGCATTTATATTGTTGTATTTTGTTTTGCATCCTTTAAATATTTAATGTCATGTAGTCTCAAGTTTGCAAGCAAAACAACCCATTTCTTCCCGTAAGTGGAGAAATATGAGTTCACTTATAATGTCAAAGATTGGATTTGAAAATGTTGAAGAGATATAATACTGAAACAAAGGGCACAAATCTGTGCTGCAACAAATAAACATTGGGACCTACTGAAGATCAAAAGTTTGCTCTCTTGGCTTACTGGTGTAAATCCATGGGGCTTGTGCTGAAGTCCGATCATCTTTTTTGTACATCTTGGTGGTACTGCAGAGCTTTTCCACTAGAGGGCATCAGAGAGCCAATAAACATGGTTAGGGAATGATCAAAACTGTATCCACATTATATATAATAGCTTTAGTGCACAGCAGAACACAAAAGCAGACATTTTTGTTCATAAGATTAGATTAGAAAAGATGAGACCAGATTTCAGAAAGTATGAGAATGAATAGCTCTGACAGACACATCATAGAAGAATAGCATAAAGTTTATTCAACATACAAAAAATAAATACACATTACACACTTTATCAAAATATGCCAGAACATGTGAGAACTGCAATTGATCTACTCATCAACACTGACAATGATAACAGCATGAGATATTACTGATGCTAAAAACAGTCTTGCAGATAAATTGATGCAAAACTCAATACAACTATCATTACAAAAAGATTGCCCTTTTTGACATAGTGAACTGAGAATCTTAATCTTGCAACAGATTGCAGCAAATGTTTACCTGGCATGCATATTGTGTACAAATAATAAAATAAAGACATATTTCACCCAAAAGGCAAAAGCAAAACTGAAACAATAATCCCATAATCTTTCCATTCAGAATCATAAACTACCCACAACTGCAGTACCTTCATTAGAAATGTTTTCTCTTTGCTTCCATGTTGCAAAGGTGATGTTTTGTTAAGTCGTAGACCCTGGGCTGTAAATGAGGTTACTGAACAAACGGACCAGCTTACTTGCAAGAAAAACTGTCTGTCTGGTACCTAATTCATAATTGCATGCTTATGCAGGTCTTAAAAAGAACACAGGCCAAACATACACAATCTTATAAACTTAAAAAAACATACAACACAACACACGTGATACCACACTAGTAACACTTTACGGTACCATAAGCACATGGTATTTTAATCTCATCTTAACCCTACAATGCAGTTGAAACAAACAAGAAACAACAGCCTAGTGCTGTATCTGGATTTGAGTTAACAAAACAAAAGGAGATCAAATCCATCTTTGAAGTGACTATGACAATGACAAAATATTTACCAGAATTTCTCAACCCCCCCCCCCAATTAAATAAAAACATGCTAAACACCAAGACAAAAAACTGCATATCAAGGGCTTGGAGCCAGAAGGGCATACGTAAACCAAAATAAATATTATCAATAACATTCTGTCTGTATTTGAGAGATTCTTTTTTTTATTATTCCAAGCCCTTGATATGTATCAATTTATTTATTGCACCACCACAAGATAATATTGCATAGGATGTAAGCTGTTACCAGCTCCTCATTGCCCAGCCATGATACTGTGTGTGTAAAAATAATTCTCCACAAAGCTCTGATGCAGATAAATTTAGAACCGAGTGCCAATTTGTTTCGGCTGAATGGTTAGAAGGTCATAAATGCAACTAAAAAGGATGCATTTTCATGACAACTCCAACATGTAGGCCAGCAGGCATTTATATTTTTACAGGCCTCGATGTACCAGTGGGATCTTAGCTCTGAGATCATAGACCCACTGTGGTATAAAGATTTAAAAAAAAAAAAACCTCAGGCCAGATATAAACAGTTGTGCTTGTTGCCTCCCAGATGATGCATCTACTGAGAGACGGAAAAATCGATTACCTTGTCAGTCTTTTCTAGCACTCCTGATTCTCGCTGCAAGTGGAGGTGACCCCAGCCTTGGACAGGAAGAGCTTGCCGCTGGGACAGACACAGACCTCATAGAGACCCTGAGCATTTCCAGAAACCCCTCCTTCGCTCTGGGGCAGGCTCGGCATGCGCACCGTCTCAGCATCCAGCACCAGCTGCAGAGCAGACAGCGTGGAGAGCAAGGGCGACACAAGGAGAACAACAGAGTTGCATTGAATCAACAAGGAAATATCACTCGGCTTCATTCTTTCCACGTACGGTGATATACACATAGTATGCTGGGAGATAGAAGGATGTCCAGTGAGTGCCTAACCAGTGCACTGATCCATAAGGAAGAGATAAAGAGAATGTGATACAAAGTCCACATTCCTGTGGCAGAAAAAAAAAACAATGTGAGCATTCAAATAACTTTTAGTGTTATCCAGGACAAGTTCAGTGCAGTTTTCTTCCCTGCAGCCAGAAAAGAGAGGAGGGTGTGTTATACCCTGCAACTACATTGTCATATAAATGTAAAACTTGTATGAGCATTTTATTGTAGTTTGTCATTGTAGAGCCAATTTGAGATACTTTGTATACTACTGGATGCTGTATCACATCATGAACATGTTTTTTTTTTTTAAATGTAAACAGTAACTAGTAACTATAAGTGTCAAATGTAATGGAATAAAAGTACAATATTTGCCTCTGAAATGCAGTGGAGTTTAAGTATAAAGTAGCATACAATTTAAATACTCAATTACAGTACAAGTACCTCAAAATGGTACTTAAGTACAGTACTTGAGTAAATGTACTTAGTTACATTCCACACATTCAGCCAGTTAGCTGCACCACAACAACTCCCCAGCTCTGATTCAGCCACAATCAATCACCAAAAGTCACTCTAAACAACATGGAAACTGCAAACCACAACAGAACTACTACAGAGCCCAAACAAATGTTTTCTAAGTTCAAAAGGCAATGGACTCATTACAGCTTACAGATGAGGATCGTAGTGCTTTTTTGGCTTCATGAAGAACTCCTGGTGTACCCAAATACGAATCAAGTCTGCTGGAAGTCCAAAGATAGTGTAGTACAGTAAAAAGTCAGTTCTGTGTCGAACTACAAACAATGGATATATGTTACCTTACAACAAACTAAAGTAGAACTTCTCTAATGAGTGCAATCTGTAAGGTATTTTGGACAAACTCCATCCAACAAATGGAAAAAGCAGAGCGACTGTCAAAATGCACTTGAGTGAGGCTCTCTTGGATGAAAAGCTCTGTAACAGAGATTATAGAGGCGTGGAGCAGCATGTTGCTGCAAAAACATACTGTATATATTCCAATCCCTTGGTAATAAAAAGAAACAAGTTGGTACAAGTTGGTGTGTAGAAGGAAGTGAACAATGTTTTTCTTACCAGTCCTATAGTAGACTGCAGAATAACATCCATGTTGGAAGCAGCTTCAATGTTGCCGGCCAGCGCTTTCAGATGAACTCCTTTTGGGGCGTCCATACTGAGAGAGCGAGTAGGAGACTCCAACCTAAAGCAAAACAGCTCTGTATTACAAGTACGGCTTCCATCCATATTGTTTATCTGCTCATTTATTTTTATTAAACGCTACGAATCAGATCCTCCAGTTTCATTTTACACAGTACGCATGCACATCAGTAATGACATGTTGAAGAAGGTGAAACTACAGAAAGTAAAAACTTAAGATGCTGCATTTCTTCAGAATGCAGAATTTGTTTGCTGCAAGGACTTGACTCAATCATCTGAATGTTCTGGATATCTTCCTATACTTCCACATGCATTGTAGTCTTTATTAGTGGTTGACCAAAATTGCATAACATAAATGAACATTTATTTAAAGATCTCCTCCCGACACATTTTAAAGTAAAAAATAAAGTAAGTAAAAAATACTCTGCCATGATCAATATTTTGTTTAACATGGTTTTCCCACAAAAAAAGTAAAAAATAAAATTAAAAAAATAACTGAAAAGGGGTTGAGGCACATCTACTCTTCTCCCTCATTATGAAATTCTGGATCTGGCTTCAAGCTCCGCCCACCACCGCTGCGTCCATACAATGTGCCAGCCACAAGTGATTTGATTGGTTCCGTGGTACATATGATGTCATAAAACCTGGCTTTTTGAATCCAGATTTTGAAGACTGTTGTTGGCACACTGAAGTTTCAAGGTGGAAATTCTCAGTCATGGTGCTGACTGATTTCACTCATATGTCTTGTAGCAACTAAAAAACACCACATAGGCACGTTAACATGGTTAGAAACTTGTTTTCACGATATGGGCTCTTAAATACACCTGTGCTTTTCCTATGACAAGTCAATATGTCTGCTGTGAAAAAGGATTATGGTTGGCCGTAAATGTGTGTCACTTGCTGTAACTGGCAAAATTGACAGATGAGCATTAGTGTCTTGCAACAGCAGGAGTACAAACATTATGGAACCATGGTTATTGGGTTTTTGTGTTTTTCAGGACGGGAGTCCACCCACTGATATGACAGAGTACTTCACTACTGAGGAGAACCTCCTGACGCATCAGGAACGGACCAAGAGGTAAACTCCAACATTTCCATACAGAAGGCTCACACACACATGTACATTTATAGACTTCCCACCTGTTTTTTCTATTAATACTATCGTCCCAAAGTTTGCATGATAGTGGTCATTCATGCAGCAAACCCTGGGTTTGAGTTGAACTTTCTATATTACGCTCTGCCTTCTCCATATATCAATCATCCCTTTCACTTTTTCTCCAACTTCCCTTTCTCAGGTTTGAGTTGGCCTACACCCATACCATGTACTACCTTGCCCAAGTCTATAAAAACCTTGGTGAGTCTGGTCTGGTTTCAGTCAAATAAGTACATAAATGGTAAATATTTATTTGCATGTGTATATTAAATGTATGTAAAATGTACTCTAATATATAATCCATTAACATCCATTTTTTATCTAATGAAGAATCTTTTGAAGTTGCATCCTACCCATCATTTTTTTTAGGAATTTCTGAAGTCTGCTTCTGAACTGCATTCATATTTATCTACGTGAATATAATAACTCTAGTGTTTTGTCTCCCAGGTGAAACTGAGCGTGCAGCCACCTACTGCCACAGCACCCTGCAGAGACAGTTACAGTTAAATCAGTTCAGTCCGATGGAGTGGGCTCTGAACGCTGCTACACTATCACAGTATTACATCACTAAGGTAGTGCACAGATTGATTTCAATTGATTTAAAACCTCACATCTAAAAAGTGTTATCCAAAATGGTTTCATCTGCTGGTTTTCCAAACCCCCACTAGAGGTCGCCAAAGCTTCATGGGGGTCTCAATGCCTTCTTCATTTCTGTGAAAAAAGAAACATGAAATTGTTGGATTATTATTTACGATACAAACTTAAAAATCTCACAGGATAAGGGCATGGTAAAGACTTGAACAGAAGCTATATTCACAGAGATTTCTTTGCTAAACAGCCTCGTCCTGCATTAGAAAAGTATGCAGTTAAAATGGCCACACGTCATGGAGAAGACAGAATTTGTCAAAAAAAGAAGCCTATAAATTATGCATGATTGTTAAAAAAAAAAAAAAAAAAAAATTATATATATATATATACACAGAATTGTATTAAATAAAAGGAAAACTAATCTCTGACGCAATATTTACATAAAATAATCTCCTCAAAATTCATCAAATTCCCTTGTTTTACACAATTGCGTTTACTGTTTGGGTTAATTGTACATTTTATCACTTGTTCTGTACTGTTATTATTATGCATTGAATATAATATGAAATATCTATAAAATATGTCAGAGGTCGTCAGTTTACTCAATGATAGAAAAGGAGTCCCTTAAGGAAAAAGGTTGGGAGCCACTGGTTTAATTTAAATAAATACATCTGTTCTGCTTTTACACAGTTTTGTGGGCATTGAGAAGTGTGTGTGTGTGTGTTTTGATGTCTAGGGCCGATACATGGAAGGCAGACACTGCCTCTCAGCAGCTACTGTCATATCAGGTTTGGCAGGAGAGGTTCCTTCTGAGGCTGCGGCACAGGAGAGTGAGTATCTTATCTAAAATTGTAATTAATATTCAAAATCAGCATACTCATTTGATATATCTATCATTCCTTCCGGCTGATCTCAGCATCTTTTTCTCCTTCTGTCTGACCCAGGTGAGACAGAGAGCGAGCGCAGGGAGCAGCTCATGCAGAAGAGAGCAGAGATTGCGAGATGTTGGATCAAATACTGTCTCAACCTCCTGCAGGACTCTAAGAAGCTGCTAGAGGTACTGTGTGTGTGTGTGTGTGCGCGTGTGTGTGTGTGGGCCCCCCTTTATAAAATCGTCATACTCTGGAGCGATCGTTATCGGCGTCTGGTCTGTTTTTTCCGTGTGCCGCGAGCGAATCTTGTAAGAAAACACACTATAAACGATATAAAACACATATTATATATGATACGAATGATCTGATTCTGATATATGATTATACCGTGCCTGCCAACCTTTTTGATTTTACTGCCCCTCTCCCTGCTGTTCTCCTGGAGTTTCAAGTCCCCTGATTTTAACCCCCCCCCCCATATGATGAAATCTTATCCACTATATTTATTAGAAATAACTTTGTGTCACTACTTTTTGTGATTGTGCTTTTTAAATGACTTTATCATCCACATATTTGTCTGATGTGTCTGAACAGAGAGGGGCAGAGATGAACTGTGTGTGTGTGTGCTGCTCTGAGCAGGCAGACACACACAAACACACTACTACTGCTGCTGCTCGCCCGAGAATTTACTGATTGCAGCACTTTCACAGCTGATGTAAACCCGGTGTGACAGCCACCCACAAAAACCCAAGGAAAAAAAATGTTTGCAGCACAAACGTAGCATGCTGATGATGCTTAAATAAAATATTTTGAAGGATTTTCACTTAAACTTGACTGTTTTTGTTATGGCTATGGTGTCTGTATATATCTGTGTTTACCTACCAGAGTTTCTGTTTACATGTCCACATGCTTGTGTGTTTCTGAGCTTAGAGCTACATAGTTGTATTGAATGTGTCATGCACGTGTGTGTGACCAGGACAGCATTGGGGAGCTGGATACTGATCGTCAGGAAGAGTTAAAGAGAGCGAGGAGACGTGAGGAGGAGGAGGAAGAGAAGGGCAGAAAGAGTGCTCTGCTGTTTGGCTCTGAAGACACCTTTGACTCCATTGCTAGCCTGGAAGAGAAGGTCTGTGTACTGTGTCTGATGCTACTGCTACTAGCAATGCTTTTGTTAAAATCATAGTGTAACGGATTGTGTTGTAATGCTGCAAAAATCGCCATTATCTCTGTGTCTGTAGCAGCATAAATGCTCCTTTTTATTGATACCTTATAACAGTAGCTATTTTTAATGTCATGTATTAGTAACACACGGTTTTCATGTGATAATATCACTCCATATCCATAGTGAGACAATAAATACAGATTTAAGATTACTGTAGACGGTGCCGTTCTGCAAATAAATACTCAATCCATTGTAGCAGAGGAGATCAAACTCTCTGATTTCTGTTCTCCAGGTGCGATGTTTGTTACCACTGGACTTCACTGAGGCTAGAGCTGTGTTTCTGGTGGGACAGAATTATATCACACAGGTATGCACAACACACACACACACACACACACACACACACTGAAACGGGGTTGGACAGACTCACACTGTTAAACTGGTATTAATGGCAGACCTTCTCCTTAAGCCAATGAGGGAGATTGTGTGAAGAAGCACCAAACTAGGTTTCCTGTAAGAAAAAAATAAAGATCTGACTGGATGGAGAGTCCTTCACCTGGACAGGTTTTACATTAGCAAAAAAAGAGTGTATAGATTCAACTGCTAAACCTGGTAAACTGTCTCCATCCTTTCACTCACTCTTGCAGGCCAAGGAGTACTTTCAGATGGACGGCTATGTGACGGACCACATAGAGATCTTGCAGGATCACAGTGCTCTGTTCCGGTCCCTGGCTTTCTTTGAAGAGGATCTGGAACGGCGCTGCAAAATGCACAAACGCAGAGTTGACATGCTGGAGCCAATCTGCAATGGTACTGCTTTGTTCTTGAGTTGCATTTTTGTCTCTTATATGAATATAATATTGGAATAAAATAGATTACAGTAGAAAAAGATGAAACAAAATAACTCGTCAAAATGGACTTCCTCTGTTTCTCTACAGACTTGAACTCCCGGTATTACCTAATGATCCGCAGACAGATGATGTTTGAGTTAGCTGAGATCTACAATGAAATGATGGACCTGAAACTCACGCTGGCCAACAGACAAGCTGATACACAGTCTCTAGATAACCACACCATTAAGAAATTCAACCATCTCTGCTCTGCCTCTGCCAAGTGAGTGCATGTGTGTGTTTGTGTGGATGACCTGTGTGTGCGTGCGTGCACGTGTGGAGGATGACCCTGTGTGTGTATCTACATGTATTCAGTATAAATCATTGGAAATCCTCTGTTCTCCTCTCCAGATACTTCCAGATGTTCCTCGACTCTCTGTGTTCTCCAGAGGGGAAGCTTCCGGAGCACCTGGAGGAGGAGGTGCTCAGGCCGGCTCTGGTGGCGCGCTTCAGATTGGCCCGACTCTACAGCCGACTGATCAGCCCTTCACCGTCTGCTCAGCTGGAAAACCTCGACAAGTCTCTGGAAAACTACAAGTAAGAAGATATGTTTGTTAACTCACGATGAATACATCCAAACACTTTCTGGTTTGCATACAAACGGCAACCTCCGGGCTCTGAAAAATGAAGCCAAAAACTGCTGGTCCTCAAATGCATGCTTGAGACTGGCTCCAAAAGTGAGTTATCCCCCCAAAAAAACCCATATTAAAATGTTCAACTCCGACCCGTGGCCCTTTGCTGCATGTCGTCCCCTCTCTCTCACCCGTTTCCTGTCAATCTTCAGCTGTGCTATCAATTAAGGCAAAAAGCCAAAAAAAAAAAATCTTTAAAAAAGCCTAACTTTACAGCAGAAATAAACATCTTAACAGCCTGGTACAACAACTGTTTCAGTCTATAGCTAATGGTTTTTTCTGTACCTGACCTGTTTAAATTATATTAAGGCTTAAATTCAGCGTAGGTAAGAGCTTGGCTGCTTTGAGTGACAGGTGGGTGCCGTCACAGGTGGCTAGCTGTTTTCTAGATCCCCCCCCCCCGCGCTCCTCCACAGCTTCTCCCTCTCGTCCAAATACGGTCACTTCTGGCTCCAAAAAACCAAGATGGCGAGGGCTAAAAAGCCCAAACACACCGGCAATTCACAAACAAGTGGGCGATGTCACGGTGGCTCCGCCCACTTCTTTTATACAGTCTGTGGTTGCATATTGAAAGATGTGCTCTTAACAGGCGTACTAAGAGTACCTAAGACAGATTGGTGGAGTAGAAAGGATTTTGTTGAAAGTAGTTAAAATGAGTGTGTGTGTGTGGTTTACAGTCTATGTGCTCCCAGCAGCCATGTTTATCTGTATAGTGTGCTGACCATGACTTTCACCCTCCACCTGTTGTCTAGGTACGTGGTGCAGTACTGTGAGACCCACCCTGAGGCAGTAGCCACTGTGGAGACGGAGCTGGAGCTGAGCACGGAGATGGTCGGCCTGCTGCCTCTCAAAATCAACCGCCTCAAAGCGAAGATGACCGTAAACAACTGAAGGGCCCCGCCGTTCACTGACTGACACGTCGGTTCGACTAATAGTGTTCATCCAGTCGGTCTGAGGGCGTTTTCACACCTGTAGTTCGTTTGTCTGGTCCGAATCAGTTTGTAAACTTGGAGCGGCCACGGTCCCTTAACTCAAACTTGCAGTACAGAACAAAAGTACAGCTGTTGTTGGGTCGGATCACGTTCTCACCACAAACCAACGCACCAGATGTGAAAACGCACTAAGTTTACCACCTTTATAATCAATGGACACTCCCATCAATTAGAGAAACTGGATGGCAGAGTGACAGACTTTCTTGCTTATTTGTATCAGTGATGGCCTCTTTTTTTGTGTGCAGTAGGCATGCTGCCTTTAAACCCGTTACACGCTGTACATATGTGCTCTCCTCTGTGAAATGCGCTCAGTTTACTTTTAATTCAGATAGCACAGTAAATATACTGGCTTCAAAATTAATATGAAAACGTCTTTCTCGTAGTACTAAGAAATTATTTAGAGCGGTTGATATCTTTTCAGCATTTTTAACTGAATGTGAATTGTCTTTTACATTGATGATTTCTTTCCCAATCGGTGAAGAAAAAAAAATCAGTGTCGGTGTGAAGAAATCTTTGCAGATATTTGACTTTGTGTGATTTTTAATCTTCTGTGGAACTGCAGGACGGAGTCCAGAACGAATTTCGCCACGGGGACGTTAATGTCCACGTCGGTCTATCGCTAAAATGTAAGACGCTCCCTTTTGAAAGAAAGAATTTAAAGCTGCTTGGACTAACACAGTCCTCTTAACATTAGGGATGGGAATTGATAAGATTTCATTGATACCAATGCCTTTATAGATTGTGCTTATTGGTTTGATTCTTTATTCTGTTATTGATTCCTGATCAATTTTCTGTGGGAAAAAAAGCATAAATGCAAATCGGTGCATTCATGCATATAGTGTCAAATACATGGCATACATGGAATTTAAGCCCATGTTGCATAGAAAGATGTTTCCACCCGGCATCGATAAAAGGAATTGATAAGCTCGGAGGCGTACGCTTCCGATGGATTGAACAATTTGGAAACGATTCCCATCCCTACTTAACAACTTTGCGGTGGATATGTACATAACAGGTTTTTATTTAGTCTAATTTGATCTTACTATCCTCTATCCTCTGATTCATGTTTTCTTAATCATATTGGTTGTCATGTAATGTGGCTTTATTTTGTGTAAAGCACTTTAGCACACTAGACTTCTGCTACTTTTATGTCTCCGATGTTAAAACAAACGTTAAGGCCTGCTGTAACCACGGTTAGCGTAACCATGGTAACAACAATAGGCAGCCAAAGTTACAGATAGTTGAGTTGACTCGGTGTCTTTTTTTTTTTTTTTTACGGACAGGTCGTTGTCGCGCCTTAAAACTGAGACTGAGACTGTCCGAACTGTCGGAAACGACCGTTCCAGTGACGGTCATTAAGTGGACTTAATAATGTTGGTTTATGAGATATAATAACCTGCATGATGCTTCATACAGTTGAACCTGTGTATTTTTTTTTTTTTTCCTGTCTGAGGAATCACAATGTCATCCAGATACTGTATGTAATAATAAACCTATGAAGTATTACACACTTACTGTATGTCACAAAAAACAATAGCGCTTTTTTCTTTTCTCTGGTATATCTCCATGTAACGAGTATCGAGTTGATTTAATGACTGTGGTCCCGGAGTAAAAGACTAAAATTAAGTCGATTAAATTGTTTAATGCAGACAAATGTCTAAAAATGTGTCTATTAAAACCAAATTATCTCTTAAACTGACTGTGACAATGTTATGACGTCATAAAAGTTACAGTATATCTCAGTTTGCATCTTTTTGTCAATTATGTCTTTATATTGTTTGTCTCCCACACGGCATATGTGTGTTACAGGTGGCAGAGATAAAGAGACATTTCATATTAATGGTAAAAAGTCAGCAAAGAAACTCGCTTTCCATGTGAGGTTCCTGATTTCTAAATGTTGGATTAGAGTTTATTGAGAATACGACTTTTTAGATTCAGTTGCATGTTTTCGTAAAGGGAAGTGAAAGAGGTCAGATGTGTGGACGGATGCGTCACCGATTTCTAAGTAACCATGAGGCCTTGCAACTTTGCCCTCCTCTAATGGGGACTACTTCCTCTCTGAGGGTTTCGTGGTGACACTGTGCTGCTGCAGGACAGACAGTGTCTCTTGATTTATTAGATATTGGTCAAGTCCGGTGACACCAAGTCCACGTGTCCTAAGGTTAAAGAAATATTTCACCTTGTATTGAGTTCTGTAGACGTCAAAGGAAAAGCAACATAACACATTTATTACAGTAGGTTCTCCATCAAAAATAGATGTGTGGTTTTACAAAGTAATTTCACACCCCGTCACACACATGAGTACACGTATGCAAGGAAAAATATTGATTGTGGTGTAAATTGCAGTTGGTTATGAAACATTATTTGTGGCTTCTTCATGTAATGGAAACAATTTGAACGCATCAGAACCTGCAATTCCTGCTTTCGTTTATGCTCCCACTAACCTTTCTGATGCTTGTCAAAACGTGTATTGACATACCTGCTCGGCATAAGACACCTGAAACTAATATGCTGTGAATTATTTTCCAGTAAGCTCTCTTGGCAAACCAAGAAAGCTTCCTGTAAAATCCACCCTTACACAGAATACACATACTTGATTCACAGAACATACACAATGCATTCATATTCATATTGTTGGCATATCTAAGACTAATTATGAAAACTAGCACAGAAGGTTGTTTTTTTATCAAGTGCAAAGAATAACTGCAGATGTGCTGAAACATTAGGTGCAGTTTCTGTCTGTTAAACACAGACATGGAGTGAGTTTAACATTAAATCAATCACTTTTAACACTTGACTGTCTCTCATCCCATTGGATTAATTTAAACGTTTACTCCTGGACCTTTTTTTAGAGAAGTCTGTGATTGTTTCTTCTGTACTCAAACTTCTCTTACAGAACAGATCTCAATCTAAATGAGATTACAGAGCGGTTTTAATAATGATATAATGATGATGATGACTTATCATTTTCATCTAGTAGGATCATTATTGCACTATTATCAGATAACATATATTCCATTCACAGTTCTCAACACGAAAAACAAAAGATATATATATGCGAATATATATATATATAT
>JAOVVB010146321.1:0-26061 GCA_028570985.1 Heterobranchus longifilis
CAGCAGCGAAGTTGTCCTGGTTGAAACTGGCATCAATGAGGCAAAGTGGAGTCATCAGGAGAGACAACACTAACAACGCCAAAGATATGTGGCAGGTGATTCAGAATATCACAGGCTTTAAAAGCAGAAGTGCCCCCACTATGTGTGAGTCCATGTTGCTAGTGTTGTCCCAATGAAGCTTCATGAAGCATTAGTTGTATTTGTTGACCTCACTAGATGGCGCTCTTGGCTTAAAGAAAAAGGCTCAAGGAATGGCAATTCATTGTGCTTTCAACCCTTTGTTGAACAGAGAGCGTCATCTAGTGATCTCAGAAAATGCTTCATGAAGCTTCATTTGGCCACCACTACACGTTGCCAGATGAGCTTAACACCTTTTATGACCAAATATTTGCAAAATTAACAGTTTCCATCAGTCTCAGATGCGCTTTGTGTTTGGATGACAGCATGCTAACACACTAAACCAGTGGTTCTCAAAGTATGTGGCGAGATAGGTGGGGTGCGAGTGACCGGGGGAAAATATGATGCGGAACTAACGTTTTGATGTCGGACTCTTTTTCACGGCAAAACAGTGAACCCATCACACTGGGGCTTTCACAATAGCAACGGTGTTCATTCAGACAGACAGTCTGTAGGTTTTAGTGATGCACAGGTCGACCCACCCCGGATTGACACCCGGAGTGACAATGCAGCATTCAACGTAAGTTAGAATCATTGCATGCAATAGTTCCCTTCCTCCCCGTCACTCTCTCAAACACGCACGCACGCACGCACGCACGCACACACACACACACACACACTTGTCACTTTTTCAGTCCTACTATAGATGGTGGATGATTAATTCTTCAAGACGAACAAGACAACATGCTCAGCTGTCAGTAATTAACAAGAAGTACATTTGACGAAGCCTCTTGCTATTGGGTTCACAGTGAATTCTCAGAGAGAGTATGAGACCCAGCAAATTAGACACTTAGAAACATTACGTTTTATATATTGTCTGCTATATGTAGTGCCATTCCTCCAAAGTGGGGAATGGCAGAAAAGGTTTGAGAACCACTGCTCTAAACAAAGATGGTAAACATTGTAAACATTAAACCTGCTAAATTTCAGCAT
Source organism: Heterobranchus longifilis (assembly GCA_028570985.1). NCBI lineage: Eukaryota > Metazoa > Chordata > Actinopteri > Siluriformes > Clariidae > Heterobranchus > Heterobranchus longifilis. The sequence goes on from JAOVVB010146321.1 coordinate 1,111, forward strand.
GTATACACTCATGTATAAACTCAGACCTCCTTTCAGCCAAAATTACAAAACCCTGCCCCTTTTCTGAACATCCCCCCTCCCTCAAATATTTCGACACCCCTAACCTTGTGTAAAAACAAATAAAGTAATGGATTCTACTGCTGTCATATGCATACAAATAGGAAACATTCCTGGCAGTAGGCTACACCAAACTTCAACTTGACTCTCCAGCAGTACAGTCAATACTAAGAAAGTTAAATAATAAATGGAAAGTAAAAAATATACTGCATATATATATATATATATGATTGTATGTTGATTCCTCATTTTTAATAAACCAAGTCTCCTTGTGAAGATAAGACAAACTTCTGCAGTTCCTGGACTCCACATGAAGGCCAAACCTTTCATCTCCACAGTTAGAATTAATATATCTTGCTCTTACCCTATCAAACCAATCCCTCTCCTGGATGTATTTTAAGGCCCTTTGAATTTGGCTTTCTTTTAGCCAATAGTGCCAGCCCATCCACAGACAAGAAGCTATTTCTCTACACTGCTGTTTCCCTGGCTTCTAATAGAGGAGTCTCAACTGCATGTTTTGCTTAATCACATTGTCCAAAATCTCACAAATGGAACAAAAGACTTCATCAGAGCTGGATAGTGTTCCAGAAAATTCTGCATACAGATCAGTTTCTCCTGAGACAACAACAAAAACAGTCTTGGCAGTGTCCAGAGAGTATTCAATTAAGATAAGATATAAATCTAACTATAAAGCAAGGAATCTATGTGTCCATCTGCCTGTTTTTCGCAAATCTCGAGAACCGTTCATCTAATTAACTTCACACTTGTCAGGTGTATTGCTGGGGACCTAGTCTCGTGCAGCCAGACCTATCTCCACAGCAATGTGTCAGCGCTGGAGGAAGGTCTGGATCCAGTGTTTTCACTCTTGGATCTGGAAGAAAAACTCTCTGGCTTGTTTGTATTTCTTTTAAACCAATCACAATCATCTTGGGTGGCGCTACGCCCCTGGATATAGCGATGGTGCTTCTGCAAAATAGTGTCAGGAGACAACTTATTTTGGTGGAACATTCACACGTGTGGAGGCGAGCCATGTAAACATATTCTTTGTAGATCTTTACAATCATTCACCGAAAGAACAGAGCAGGCCTGCCTTATTGCACAATTCAAATCTTCTTCAAAACTGGCCATTTCCAATGTGTAGGTTGATAGCTCAGAGGTTGTTGTTGTTACCCGTAGCAAAGGGACTTTGAGAACGGGAATGTGAAGGGTAAGGACTTCCTCTGCACACAGAAAGTAAGGCTTTATCTAGGCACTGTTCACCTGGTAAGCCAGACTACTGGGGACCCATTGATGTGCTTTGTGTTGAATTTCATACAATTTGGCTAGATGGTGGCGCTATAACAATGCACTTTGGCCTGTAACTTTTGAATCATAATTATTTTATTTTTTTCCTGGATTGTGTGGATCCAGATGAATCAATGCATAGATCAATTTTCCGCCATTTTTTCGCTAGTCCTCATCACCAAATTTGGTACAGAACATCTCTGGACCAAGCTGGAAAAAGGCACTTTTTGAACGGAATACTTTGTGCTATTGCAACCACATTTGGTGAACATGTGTATATATGATGTCTGAGTGGCCATGGTAAATCTGGTGCCATTTAGCCAATAGGTGGCGCTGTAGCAGCATTATCTAACTATAAAGGAAGGAATCTCTGTCTGTGTATGCATGTATGACTGCCCTTCGCATATCTCAAGAACTGTTAATCCAATCACACTTGGCAGGTGTATTGCTGAGGACTCAAGGGAGTGCAGTGTTGAGTGTGAAGTCGAGTGAATGAGCAGTTCTCAAGAGCGGTGCAAGCAGCAATACCGGGAGCCAAACAACTGGCCGAGTTCTGAATGGACACAGCTATAGTTTCTTACAATGAGGTAGCAGTCTGTATGGTACCTGTTTGCGTGTTTGCACGTATGCATTACATATATATTACATATATATCTATATTTATCTATTTTTTAGATTAAAAGTCCCCACTATTGCCCTCTAGAGGCTGTGTTAATTAAATATGGGATTATAAATATGAGATTAGATTTGTGCCATCATTATAGTTTAAGGGTGGTGCTACAGAAAACCTCATGGAGTGTCCAAAATAGAAAGGGCTCATCCTCTGGAGAGCATGAAGGGGCTCAGTAAACAGCAAGCTTCCCTTTAGATTGTGATATTTATTGTGTACTACAAGTCATGTAAATTTAATATATGCCCTGATTTATTCTTGTGTGTATTATGACGTTTCTTTGGACTGATCTTTGCAGTGGTTAATCAGGACCCACATTATATTATTTATGAGTATACCCATGGTATGTAAATGTACTTATATATTGACCTACTTATTTGTTTGCAAATCCATACAATATGGAGAAAAGCTGAAAACTAAAAAAAAAGATTCAGTTGTTTTTCTTTTTTTTATTTCTTACATGGTGTATTTTATGTTAAATTGACACAATTAGGAAACTCAGTTTGTGGACACATACAATTAAAATGAAATACATGACACAGAAAAATGTTGATAAGTGTGGATAACAGATATAGCTGTTGAGGTTGTTGTAAGTTGACTTGGAAAAACAGCAACTTTTTAAATCAAATATTTCCTTCGTCAAAAAGTCAACTACTCCTGACAACCACTACCACAGCTTGTGTGGGTGGAAAATTATATAATAGGGACATACATTGTATGAAGCACCTTGTGCTGTACAAATTAAGTCTAATTGATGTCCTCTGTTCAGCAAAGGGTTGAACGCACACTGAATTGCCATTCCACGAGCCTTTTTCTTTCAACCAAGAGCGCCATCTAGTGGGCTCAGAAAATAAAGAAAATGCTTCATAATGCTTCATTTACCCATTGCTAGTTTATTGTTAGGCAGCACCCTCTAGTGGCCGCGAAAATCAAAGAAAACAGCAAGTTATTTTAACTTCATGTGCTAAACAGAACTACGCAACTTTCTATGTTAGTGCGTTGTTACATCATGTACATACGCACAGAAGTGAAGTAACACAACAAATGTACTGATTTTAACCCAAACCACAATCTTTTTCTAACCTTAACCAAATAGTTTTGTTGCATAAACCTAACCAAACTGTGACTGTTTCACAACCTTAACAACGTGTTAAAAACCACAATCATTAAGTTTAGGTATGAGGATGGAAAACTCTCCTGTGGATTGTATCTCCTGCCACCGCTAGGTGCGCTAATTTAGGAAACATTCCCATGGGTCATCTTAGGAACAAACCACCATGTGTTTGTATAGCATGATATGGATGCTATTTAAATAATTTTATGAATAATTTTAGTGAACAGATAATGTACAGCAGAGACTCTGCCAGGGGCTGGGTATATCTGTGTACTGCCACAGCTGTGCAGCAGAGGATGTTGGGCGTTTTGTTCTGTCAAGGTGAGGTCTGTACAGCAAAGAGCACAAAAACTAAAGGTCAATCATGGCCACAGGGCAAATATGCGCTCATATACTGAAGCCTCAACTGCCCTTTGGGCTTGACTGTTTGAAAAATTCCTGTATGGAGTCTGAGAAAAGATGCACTTTCCATATCAAGTACTACAACTGACGTTCAGTCATTCCCAGCGTACATCTCATTCCACAGAGCAGCTGCATCACATGTTCACTGACTGAGGGTTAATTCCTAAGTCTTGTGTCTTGAGGGCTTTGATAATAATGGTGTCTTATCAAGGGAGACCTCTTTGTTCAAAGCTAAAATTACCATGTAGCCCCCAGTGTACACACTCTACAACACACCACCAGCACAAGACTGAAAAGTTAAGTTGAAAACTAACTGCAAACTTCCATTATTGCTGACTGAAACAAAATAGCTCTCCTGGAAGACTTTTTTCTGACAGCTGGATGAAAATGGTCTCTTTTAATTACATAATAACAGTAGAGAAAATGCAGCTTGTGGATCCTTACATCTTGTATTTCTGAAACATATCAAATTGCCTAAATAGTTTCTCCTCTGTTCATACCCTGTTGGGATTTGACAATCATCCATCTCTCCTTTCAATTTCCTAAAAGTTTCTACACCTGTTCTGAAAAACGCATATCTCATCATCAGAAATAGTCACTCTGAGAACTGGACCGTTCCGTAAATTGGAGTGCTGTTGGAATACACCATTCAGTCTGAGGAGACGGAGCAGCAGGGCGCCAAGTGCAGTGAATGTGTATGAGTAGACTGACATACCGTGCAACTAATCAGAGAGCCAGAATAAGCTGCTACACTGAAACTGTATGTGAGCAAGGTTGGTTGACGGCACTTTGTGTAGTGCTCGTTTAACTACTCGTTCCGAGTACAAATAAGCTGTATCTGGTGCGTCAGCTCTGGAGTGTCGCCACAGACACCACAACTCCGGTATATTGAAAAATATAGAGAGCTTTCCCTGGCGGCGATAGACTTAATCAGCATTGCGTGAACTAGTTTGGTAAGGTGTGTGTAAAAGTCCTGCACTATAGCTTTAAGTATAATTTAAGCCAGTTTACTTGGGTTAGGGTAAGGTTACACACCCTATAGGCCTATCTTCTAATTTATTCAATAAAATCTATAATCATTTGCGGTACAAAGGCATTCTTAAGGTTTATCCGAACCATACTTCTATAACCCATTCTCTATATTGAACCTTATTATATTAGTCAGGTCTCTGAATTGAGAATGGTGCTTGTGTTTGTGAAAAATAATAGGGAAATGCATTTTATGTTTTTTTTTAATGTCATATCTGTTGTAAAATAAATAAAATACATTGGATGACACTGTTTCATCCTGCATTTTCTCAGCTAGAGAAGAGTCATCCTATCCCAGGTTTGTTGCCAGTTTCACACACCAGTCAAGAAGACAAGTGGTCAGGGAGCCACAGCGTTGCACTGTGACACCCATCTGCAAAGTCATTACATTCCAAGATTAAAACCTATTACTAATACTGATTGCTAAAACCCAATGAGGCATAAAATGCAGTTTTTTTGCAATCAAGGGCGAAAGAGTGATGGACTTGAACGTGGAGCCAGAGTGGCGAGGTTGTCTCCAGCGATCCGCACTGAGGCAGAAATGCCTGACTGATGTTGTTTTCCTTACTTTTACTCAACCCATTTATGTTAAACACACAGGTCTACCGAGTACAGTATATACAGCATGAATTATGCAGGAGTATAAAACACCTTGTACTAATAAGAAATACAGAATTTAATGAACATATGAATAGCATTGAAACTGTTCCAGGACCTGTGATGATTCTAATGGTGCTCTCTCTCTCTCTCTCTCTCTCTCTCTCTCTGGTTTATTTGTTTCCTGCCTGGATTCAGAAGGGACGACTGGTCATTAGACAAATGAATGCAATCATGTGCAGATAAGTGGAGGCTCATATGGGCCAAAGACTCGTCAATGTGGGTCAAGAGACTGTGCTGGTGTCTGATAATGACATCTGCACAAACACTGCAACAATGCATACAGTACATGTGCATAATGTCTTGAGTTTTATGAGGAAGATTCACAGAATTACACACTGGAAACATATGCATATCACCACACTGAACAACATACTGTTAATGTTAAATAACCGAGAGGTCTCAATGGAGAACAGAGCAGTGAAAAATAACTATAACAGGTTGCGACTGTTTTTAAAAACTACTAGTGCAGTGTTCAAAATGTGCCCGTTCAGAACGGGCTGATTGTTTGGTCTCCAGTAAAGAGACAGAGGACATCTAAGTCCCCCCCACACTGGACAGGAAAACAATTTAGAGTGGTGGGATGCACTAAAGGGTAAAGAACCCATAACTAAGTTTTTTAAAGGCAAATTTATACCTTCCGTGTGCGCGAGGGTCCACCTAATGTAAATGTTTTCATCGCCCATGTCTGTGCGGATCCCTTATACGGACATCTGTGTCTGCCTCAAAAAATTGACCGTGCAGACTGTACGGCTAGCATTCCGATTGCGCATGCTGGTGGCATTTGCACCTCAAGCTGGTTTGCCAAGGAAAAGAAGAAGTTGATAACACAATGGATGCTTGGTTTGAAGAGAGGTTGTGCCAGGAGATCCGCCATTAGACACATTTATATAATACGTTTTTATAGGAATACGAAGACCACCAACCGCCACAAACTGGAGTAGAGTGTGGATCGGGAAATGCACAAGCATGGAAAGCCAGACCACCGCGGATCCTCAATAAGGTATGAATGGAACCATGTGTGCCTACGGGACCGGTTTAAGTCCGCAGCTGTTCGCTGCATTTACAAAACAATGTTTTGAATAAGCATACATTTATGAACAAAAAATAAACAATTTTTCCTACTGATTACATTATATTGATGAAGAATGTATTTTCTGTAAATTCATGTGAGTCTATTGTAGGATATACACCTTATAGTATTGAATTTGATGCAGAGACAGGCATGATGTCTTGTATTTCCCAGTCTTGCAAAAAGGAAAAACCTTTTTACTGGTGTGGCCGGTGGCAAAATATGGATAAAAACACTCCAAGAACACAGCAGAACAATATTTCAGGCTGCAAAAGAAAAGTCAACCAGAACACGTATGACTTGTGTGCTACAAAAGGCGTCAGAGAAAAGACGACAAAGCTATTTATCACATGGCCTTGTTGAATAATCCAGTCTGATTGGTAAATCACGGCATTCTATGGTCCATTAAGAGCCAACTGTTGTTAAGTATAGCATATTGTTGGCATGTAAAATAGACTGTTGCTGTGGATGCAGTTCTGATTATAGGACCACATCTATCACTCCAGAAGAAGCAGACATGAAGTAAACACTAAACGAACCACGGTATGGGCTCTGGCAGTGCTTAACCCTCTGAGGTCGCCCATGTCACAACATGTCTTTCGGAAGCTGTAGCGGGCTGGATTTTGAAGCTATATATATTTGGTATCATATGAAACTAGAAGATTTAAGGAATCCATTGGCACAACCATGTTATGCTAGCTCACTGGGAAGTGGGCTAAATAACACTTCAAATGTAGGCTACATTTTAATGAAGGAAACTGAAACGGAGAAAAAAACGGAGGGTTTTTTCCATGCAGTACAAATTATTCTCGCCTATTCTAAAATTATGTATTTGAATATTTCTGCCTGCTGGGGTCTTGAATTACATGAATTGGGTATGACTGGAAAGACGAGACTCTTGTGGATTCAATGAGCCCAATTGTATTCATGTGTGATGATGTTAGTCTCCATAGTAACTATTTCATTGTAGTGAGACCATTTTTTTAAACTTGACCTCACTGTATAAAATGAGCTGTTGTGACCTCTAGGATAATCACAGCCTCATGATACTTTACAGACACAAACTAGAGACCTAGGACATTCAGATTATGTATAGCTTTCCTATGTCTATTGACAATAAGGGAGTTTCTGAGCAATTTCCAGAACAGAAGTGCTCGTCATCTAAACGCCGAAAAATGCAATTCTTACAGAAATCTCCAAATGTCAAACGTTTTTGATACCAAATCACAGCATTAGTTTTTTTATGGCGTTCCTCAAGGTCTTGATGTCTTAATGTGGTATTTTGGAGGAATTTTTCACATTTTTTTTCAATTCTCAAGTGGTCAAAAATTGTTAAATTGTGCACCAAATCTGTGTAACAAATGGTATCAACCCTACAATTACTACAACTTATGAGACATAATAGAACATTTGTATGGTCATCATATACTTTTATCATAATGTTGCCAGCATTAAAAAAAAACTACTCAGTTGCCAGTTACATCACTATTAGAGCTGGGATATGTTGACACTTTTCTAAATTCTAGTAAATAGCCATGTAATAAGTGGGATCATGTAGAACAAGCCAGTCATTATTGTAAATAGAACCAATTGAATCACCCTGAAGGCTCGTTCTACATTATCCCTTACTTATTATAGCTTACTTTGTGGAAAGAGAAGAGGTACCCTTCTCTGTGTTTCGAAACCAAGTTGACCTAAGTCTGGACCTTGGTAACACTTAAGACCAACAACACCTTTGTCCAGGCCATAGGTCAATCTATAAAGGATGACCTGATGGAGAAACTAAAAAACACATGCTTCTTCTCTGTCATGTCTGATTCCATCGTTGACTGATCTGTGGAACATGGACTACATATGTGGAAGATGGCAAACCTGTCAATCATTTTGTGGATGCTCTTTCACTGGAGCATGCCCACAGCCAAGGCATCCTTGATGCCAGACTTGTTGGTTTGAGGAATATGGGCCTGACGGAGCAAGACTTGAAATCCCAGTTCACAATGCAGGCAGCCAAGCTGAAACAACTGTGTCCTTCACATCTGGTGTGTGGCTCACAGACTGCAGCTGTCAGCGCTTGACAGCATCAAATCAGTGCCTATACTGGCTGAATTGAAGGAGACACTGAATGGCGTTTACAAGCACTACTCGCACTGTGCAATGGTTTCCTGTGAGCTCCATGCACTGGGGAAAGCCATGGGCATGAATGTGGTCAAACATCGATGAGACAGATGGCTTCCACACAGGCCTATGTCCAGGGCCTTTGAAGGTTTGGTGAAGAACTAGAAAGTGACCCTGGTTCACTCTGAGAACCATGCTAGTGATGCAAATAGGGAGGCCAGTGCATGTTTGATTCATCGGTCCGTGACACAGTACAAGATGGTAATGTGCATTCAGTTGGTGTTGGACGTTCCCTGCTGTTTCAGAGTTAAAGGAACAGTGTGTAGATTTTAGCGACATCTAGTGGTGAGGTTCTAGATTGAAACTGATTGAAACACTATCCCGCTCACCCCTCCCTTTTTCGGAGAAATGCACAAGCCTCCAGGGACAAGAAGCTAATTGAACAGATTTTGGTTGCAAACTTCTCACAATCTACTCGCAAACAAACTGTTCACAGGCAAAAACAAACACTCTCTTCTTCTACATTTTCCTACTGGTGCATTTCCAGCAGACACCCACTAAATATAAAAACATGAAGGGCCCATTCTAGAGACAGGTTTGTCCATTCTGGGCTACTGCAGCTTCAAGATGGCAGCCCGCTCCCCATGTAGATAAAAACGGCTTATTCTAAGGTAACAAAAACACAATAATTCTTACATTGATGGGATTATATGCTAATTAAAAATACTAATGAATATTATATTCAATTTTTGCCAAGTCAGGTAGCTAAATACATTACGACACTGGACCTTTAAGATTTATTTTGTTTAATTGTTGAACATTATTTTCTTTGTGAATTGCTAAAACTGGTATTTATAAGAGTTTGTAAAGCTAAAACTGTCAAGATATTTTGTAACTCGTGATTATATTGTTGAAAAACTGTATTGTAGTAACTCTTGTGAAAAAAGTTTATTGTGCTGTGATTATATAATAGGAAATATTTAATATAATATTTAATATAATATTTTTAACATGAATAATGTAGGCCTATGCAATATGGAAGGTTACACATTTTCAACATCACAGGCCTTGTTTAGGCCTGGCATTAACATCTGTCCTGCGTGATCCGATCACAAGTGGACAGCGCTAAGTGCGGGTGTGAAAGCTGTTGTGACAAGGCTGTGGTTAACATGTGGTAGGTTTAGGCATAAAAGACACTTGGTTAGGGTTAGGATAGTCTGGCTGGGTATGTAAGCAGTGTCGGCATAAAGCCTTATACTTCCACAGGGAGGATAGCCCGGCCGGAGGAAGTCCCTCTTTCCTTCTGTGTGGTTCTCAAAGTACCTTCGCTGCAGCCGGGGCGTAGCACTGCCAGGCCAGGGAGTTGTTTCCACTATACCGGAGTAAAAGCTATTCAATCCAGCTCCCCCCCAGCACGGACACAGTGCTGTGGAGATAGGTCTGACTACGCAAGACTAGGGTTAGGAAAAGGAAAAGTTTTGGGTTAAATACAAGTTTTTGTCGCCAGAACCACAGCTTGAAATGTCCTGACAACACCCAGTTTAGTGGGTCTTGAACAGTGGTCTCCTGCTGTCTGCTGCTTGACCATCTCATCCAGGTTACACGCCATCCATTGTCCCCTCCTCCTCCCAATGAGAAACTCAGCTCATATACATGTGATCTTAACTGTCACTTCAGAAATATAAGTAAACATACAAACGTAACATTTCTGTGGTTTGCAGAAATGTACAATGCCAACATTTTATTCTGGTGACTGGGCTGGTCCTGTAGCCCCAAATAGGCGACTCACTAGAGTAACAAATGCATCTAAATCCACCACTGAAAATAGTCCTCAACAAATGCATGTCCTCCTGTTTGAATAAAGTTTGCTAAAAACTAAAGTGACTAGCTCCAGTTTTCAGAAAACTTAAAAAAGGTTTGTGATTTTTAAAGATATACATCTTCAGAAGGAACCAATGGGCTTGAAACTGAGTGCAAAATCAATTCATTGCAGTGGAGTAGCTGTGATCATTCACATATTCACACATTGCTTTCACACGGAGCGAGTGACATTGTAATAAGGGCCTAAGTGCAGGTAGACTGAATACGCACTTAAAGAGTAACCAACCCCTAGAGTTTTGGCGGAAGTGCCTCTACCCTGGAAATGAAAAAAAAAAAAGTATCAATCAACATGAACAGGGAGGGTAGGCAGAGTTAAGACCTGCCCACTCCTCTCCACAGTCTGCAGAGCATGGTGCAGATTGTTGATGTTGGTTTAGGAGGGGGCTGGGAGGTGGGCAGGGTTTGGTTTGCTGATGAAAGCTGCCTCAATATATGTCATCCACCACCATGATCAGCCAATAGAAAAAATCAATTGCAATAGCTGGGTTTCAACCAGTAGAGGGGAGTCACTATGAATATTTATAACACAATATGTGGAATTCATTACTTTTGCGCTAAAATGTTACGATTGGGCCTGAATCCATTAACAACACTACTAAATACCCATATATATATATTGGTTTTCAGCTGAAAAAAGTGGTTTGGGGGTTTAGCTACTCTTTAAGGAGTTTTATTATCATGGCAAACCAAGAAAAAGCCACTACGTCCAACAAGGTTACTACTGTAACAGTGTCCATCATTATATGACACTGAAGACAATAAATAGGACTAAGATGACTACTGTCTGGCACAGGGCTGGGCTGGGATAATAATTCAGGTCAGGAGTCTAACACCAGCCCAGACCAATCTCCACACATTCACCAGACATCAAGATTTAACAGACCACATTTAACCATTATGTTGATTTTTTTTTACTGTTTGTGCAAGTAACTTTAGTTTCATTACTACACACAAAAATGTCACAAAAATTTCCCCAATAGTTAAAAACAGCCAAGTAACTTCCAGCTGACAGAGTATACAGCTATTTATGGCCCATAGTATCTCTATACACATCTCCTGCTTTCCTACACAGCATTTTAACACTGTCCTTGACACTCCTGGCCCAGGCCGCCCGGAAATCTCTCGGTGCTCCTGATGGCCAGTCTGGACCTACCCTGGCTAGGGATGGACAACAACAACAATGGTGTTATTGTGGATCGCGATAAAAACACTCACAATAAGTTGACTGTGGTAAATTTCCATTATCGCGATAATCGTGAATATCCTCAAGAAATGGCTGCAGTTTACTACAGTGTCCTATCTGTGATGCAATACAAACATTTGTTTCTTAAAAAATGTTGTAATGTCTTGAGAAAAAAGTGGTAATGTTTTGAGAAAAAAGTCATTATGTTTTGAGAAAAAAGTAGTAATATTTACAGAAAAATGTTGCAACAAATCAAAATGTAAGGTAAAGTGATTCCAGTGTGTTTTAGTGAATTTTAAGCATATTTCATTGATTATCAAGATAATATAATGAATCACAATTATTTTGGCCAGGACATTCGTGACATGAAATTGTCATATTGTCCCATGCCTAACCCTAACAGACACAGACTCACGACTCAGCAATCAGGAAACACCAATGTGATATATAGATCTTATATAGATCTATATAGATCTCGAAGTCATTGCTTCAATATGGTAAGGTATTGGCTGGAACTTCACAGTGATGGCAACTTTCCCACTGGTGTGGACCATAGACTGTATAAAATATGGACGTAGCTCTGTGACGTCACCCATAGGTTTCTGAATGTGGGTGGTTCTGGACGCGGCCTAACTCCCGGCTAATCCAAATATCGGCAAAGAGGCGGAGCATGGATGGAGCAGTGGTGGGCCGAATTAAGCCTAAAGTCTCCTGTGATGGCACCTCCATACTGCTTCACAACAGATATGGTAGTACACTGTATCACCAAGCTTCCAGCGACCATCTATTTCACGAGAATGCACAAATGATCCTTTGCTCTGGCACTTTCTGCTGTGACTGGGCAATTACAACTCAAACGATTATACGGATTAAGGCCCCAGAAATCCCAGGATGGTTATATTAAGAGAGATGGATCCAACACCAGAGTGGCTGTGCAAGAGGTGCAAGGCAAATTATAAATAAAATTGGCAATAACCTGGACAATGACAATGAGATTAATAAATCAATAAATGGAAACGTGATTAGATAGAAAGATGTGATACAAAAAAAGCAGGGGTAGCATGTTAGCAGCTGCCTGGCGACATCACTGTGTGAGGCAGTCACACGCACGCATGCGCGCGCGCACGCGCGCACACACACACACACACACACACACACACACACACACACACACACACACACACACACACACAGATTCAGACATACAGACAGCAGACATGCAGTGTTTGTAATGATGCAGAGAGACTGATGGGCAGCCACACACTGGTTTTGCAATGGAAAATTCCCACCATATATTCATGATTTACTGATCTAAGAGAGGAGATTCTAGCTGTTTCCCATACAAGGGGTCATATCCTTCAGTATCTACCTTCTAAAAGCTGTTTCACACCAAGCATTTGAAAGATTTCTAAAAACAGATTTTGTGGGTTCTTATGAATGCTTGTACACCTCTGCAGAACATTGGTGTGGGGGAAAATATATCCAGATGGACCTCAATTTCAGCGGATTTCTGCCTGCAGACATTTATGCTTTGACCAATGAAATTCTTAATATCCACCAACCAGACAAGATCAGCAATAATGGTCTGTGGACAAGAACACAACTACTACCAGCAGCAGACAAAATTGGAGGAAGAAGATGAAGATGGATAGGGCACACACTACGAAAACCAGTGTCAAACACTACCAGACAAGCTTTGACTTGGAACCCTCAAGGGAAAAGGAAAAGAGGATGGCCAAAGAACACCTGGTGATGGGATCTCCAGGCAGACATCAAGAGACTGGGATACACCTGGTGCCACATAGAAAAGGAAGCCAATGACCGAGAACTCTGGAGATCCCTTTTCAACGGCCTATACCCCGGGAGGGGGTATGTAAGTAATGAAATCCTTTGTTCGAGTTGATGTCATACCTCCAAGTCATAGTTAGCTTATAGCCAAAATGGGGGAAAGCAATTTGGTTTCTCAACACCCAACAACAAACACTGTGATGACTATTTCAACAACCAAATGAAGGACAATACAGTATATGGCTTGAGATTTATTCATGTCAAGTAAAAGGAAGTCTTGATTTCACTCATGAGGTTTAGCTGTAATCTGTGCCTTGTTGGCACTGTAGGCAGCATGTCAGTCTCATAATCTGAAGGTCGTGACTTCAAGCCTCACACGGGGCATGGACTCTGTTAGGACTTTGCCAGGATTTATCTACAGTCAGATACACAACTGTGTTTGCAGGGCATTCTCATTCTGGGAGCTTGGTTTACCCCTTGCTAGGGGGCTGTGCTGCAACTGCAGTCAAGCAGTCCTATGCAGATCCTTCTGGTGGTCAAGGTTGAGCTTACAGTGTCTTGCTTGGTTCAATTCCAAGTTTAGGAATAAATTAATCTACTTGCTCCCAATATCGGATGTCCCGGACAAAGGTGACTCATCACTTTCATCTGGTAGCTCATTTGATAAAGACATTGTATCTTCTCCTGAGTCCACCTCCTCAAGATCCTCTTGTTGGCCTTCCTCTCAGATGTAATGAAAAGAAACAATGAGGACAAGGTGGTGACAATGATGGACAAGAGCTTTGCACACAAAAGGCAAGAGGAAGTTTGAGAGGCACCCATGATAACCGATTTCAAAATGAGGTGGCCAGATCTCTTCCATTTACATACGATAAGTGAATGAATGTGTGAGCGAACAACCCCTTTTTTTGCTTTTATTGGAACATTAGTATACAGTGAATACTTACAGACTGCACTCTATGTGCATATTGGCAGACTTGAGAAATAACTCATAAACTGATTAGGATTGAAGGCCAGCAACAGCAGTCTGTGTTGGCACTCTGACAAACAGTGGCATTTGTATGCAGGAAGCTCCTGTCCAGTGTGGTTGACAGACTGCAATACCGATTCAAGGGGTACCGCTGCAGGCTGCGGCAAAACTGGTGGATCAATGCAAGTGGCCTGCTAACCATCAAGAGCTAGCCACTTATTGCAGGAATCACAGTCAGTGAGCACTTTGCCAATGTGCTTGACCGCATGGGATGTGCTAAAGTGCCAATCAAGTCCCTACAACAAGGCCTACAAAGGAATGCTTGGCAGCACTTTTTCCTGGATGATAAGTAGAGGAGCAGCTTCCCCAATCTCCTTCTCATCATGGAGCTCATCTTGGTCCTGCCTTTGTCCACAGCATTGGTCGAGCGAACCAAGACTGACTGGAAGAGCAACCTGAGCGTCCACATGCTGATGAGGTTTCTCTTCATTAGCTTGGAGTGTCCAGACATGGAGCACTTCAACGCCATGGCAGTCGTGAAGAGGTAGGTGGCTCATGGAGGCAGAAGGGCTTGCAGTGAAAGATCCACAGTTCTTACACAAATTTATTAACATGAATCTGAAATGAATATTAAAATATTTAAAACGACGAATCAATACAATGTATATGATGAATAAAACAACAGTTTTATGGAAAAAGTGTTATACATGGGGCCAGTAAAACTCTGATCTACTGGCCCAGGGGGCTAATTGGACAAACCCAAGTATATTAAGTTGGACCCAACCCTAACTTGAATCAAGCTTGAGCAATTAAGTTGACCCAACCCAAGTACAATAAGTTGGATCAACAAAAATGCATAATGCTGATAGAAAACAATTTTATCATGTGGAAATACTTTACACGATTTCAGTTCTTTCAATGGGTTTTATTTTTTGCACAACTCACAGGATGTATTGGCCAAATAACACTGATAAGTGATATATTGTTATGAGAATCACTCACTCATGATATGGCTTTGGATCCTATGCAGCGTGACATAGTGACATTGCACAAAGGCATGGTCCATTCAGAATGGCTGCTATCATTAGTCCAAGGCACAACATCGCCAACAAGTCAGGAAGCAAGGACGGTTTCCATCACCAGATCTCAGATTAGATCAGAGGACACTCCAATTATGAAGAGGCTCTGGGGCACACGTCTGCCAGCCCGGGTGAATTACTCTTCAAGCTGAATCACGCAAGCTGCTGTTGGAGTCGGTGATGAAGGGGCTCTTTGCTTATGCAGTGCTCTTTCTGAGGGCTTGTTTGTGCCACAACTTCATTAACATAAATATCTTAGTGAGTGAGATGAATTCCCTGCACCCTCAACTGATGCAACAGATGCCCAAAAATGTGTACTGGAGATCCCCCTCGAATTGCAATTCTTGAGAATCTTTCTTTCTCGTGCATGACCACACACATGCAAACTTATTTAAACGTATTCTACCTATCTGAATCTTACACAAAAAAATGTGACAATCAAGTGTGGCAATAATACTGTAATTGGGCACCAGATGTTAAAACATCTGCCCTCTTTTTTTGTCTGAAAACATCCTCAGCCCACTGGGCAGGGAATAGATTTCGATCAAATTAATAGACTGAAAATACATTTCCTGGAAGGAGTTTTTTTACACTGATAAACAAGTTGTGTTTTTCTCTCTTATTAGTAGCTGTAATGGTATACTATGTATAGCAGGCTGCCTTATTATGCAGGGACCATTGAAGAATGTGCCACTGTTTTGGATGCGATTATATTTGTTTGTGTAATGAAGCCATCTGCTTTCCATTCTCTCTGTACAATTCCATTAATTAGTGCCACAGTTGATATTAGAAACACAATATTGAGAGATTCCGGGAGGGGAAGTCTAGAGAGATGAAAAGATGACAGGGAGGAAGAGGAAGGGGGGAGGGGGGGGGGAAGAAAGAAAGAAAACAAAGAAAAAGAAAGAAAATGAGAATGGCTGGGAGTGATTGCAAATGCAGATGGTTATGAAGCTAAGGCAGATGGCGTGTCAGATTGATTATTGTCGCCAGCGCTGCATGATAGATACAAGGCGAACACTGAGCTCTCCCCTCATTTCAGATGACACAGAGTGATAGAGACGTGTCAGCTCGCAGGGTTAATCTCAACGTCATTCAAGCTGTTCCGAACCATTTAGACCCATCCATGTGTGCCAGCCCATTCATTCTTGACAAGCCGATTACACCTGTAAATAAATATAGCCCCGCGCTTGTGATTATGCAGTGGACAGGTGGGATATTGCGGTGGTGGTGGTGGAGGATTTGTCCGCCATGGTACTTTAATGCTATCTCGTCACAGCAGAGGGGAGCATTCTCTCCGGCCGCATCATTTCGGGTGGCATTTCAGCTGACCCGTCTGGGAACAAAAGCAGCTTATGGTTGCTTCTCAGCCTCCAGCGTGAAATATCAAGAGCCAAATGACATCTGACAATATGTTGGATGTAAGCTGGCCTGTATGTGCTATGATATGAGGCTGCTATCCACTTTAATTTCTCTGTTTCATGTGGAGGTGCACAGGAGACATCTGAACTGTACATATGGTATTCTCACAGGGTGAGACCGTCATTAACAGGGCTGCTGTGATCATTCAATGTTGAGTCTCTGTCAAAATAGTCAAGCCTACTTCATCTGTTTGAATTCTGAAAATGGCTGGAGAAGAAAGCAAAGCAGAGGATATGAAAACAGGAAAGAAAGGATCATGATAATAATTGTCTTTTTGGAGGATCATTAAAGATCTTATGTTCAAGGAAAATTGCACCAATTCAGAATCGCAATTCCTTAAAGTTACGGGATTAGCGTAGAGAGTTTTAGTCCACAGTATAGGTCAAACTCACAAAATGATCATACTCATAATGCAACTTGATAATATGTCCACAACCCATAACACATAAACTTGTAGGGATCTATCTTACACCCGGCGCAAGGTGGCGCACAGCGCAACTGTCATTGCTACTTTCTGACCCACGCAGTTGTCATTTTCATGCCCAGCGCCCGCGTTGTGTAAGTACCAAATGTGCATGTGCCCATCTGTGCATTCATGGGTGTGTTGGTCAGGCGATATATGTTGGCAATATCTTGAGGCAGCAGGAAGCGATTACACAAAAAAAACTGGTCTAAAGTCAATGGTGCAGTATTTTCCTACTATTTAAAGGATGCATGATTCAGATAGTAATATTAGTGATGCGCAGCTTGCAGTTATATCCATGGCCCCGCAGTTAATCTGTGGATTGGGCGGATCCGGTCATAAAAACGAACATTGTGATTAATAGCGGATGGGTTGCGGGTGGATGAAATAATACATCATTAATGAGGAAAATATTAATTACATTCTCTAATATGTGAACAGAGAGCAGAGCAGAGCTGCTGTCCACATTTAAAGGAACAGCAGCTCAACTTTGATTATTTCAGATAATAGTTCTGTCTGGGCCAGGCATGCTCACCAAACCAAATTCCTATTAAATATGTCAAAATGGCAATAAAGTATTGAATCTTGAATTTAAATCTAAAATACATAACACGTCATGTGGAAACAGTGCTGCTTTGTATATTTTAATGAATATATCTTAAATCTTTACAATACATTTGAAATGTGTCTCATATTGTGAACCTGCAAAAATACAGCAAACATGTATCAAACACATTTCAGAAGGGCAATCTTTTCTATTTTCTGTTTTTCTTTAATGCACTTTAAACTGCATGAAAATGTATTTTGCGAATGCATTTTGAGTCAAGTTCATTTAGAGGGCGTCAAACCCCAAACAGTTTGTTCCAATGGGATGCAGGGAAGGAGAATGAAAAGAAATGTGTTTTCTGGGTTGTATCCAGTCATGCATTTGTACAGCACATTTGCAAACTGCATCTAAAAAGAAAACACAATTTCAGATCCTCTCCATTTGGACTTGCTGCCATTTTAGATTTTCTTAAACATTACAATTAAACTGAATTGTGGAAGTAGCAGCTGTACCTGACTGGCTAATTCTAGAGAGAGACTCTTGTAAGAACACCTCATTATTCGCCTAATTATGTTGTAGTCAGCCATATTCAGAGCCTATTACCAAATATACTTCTAACCCAGTTGTTATTCATTAAATTTAATATATTCATTAAAAAATACGGAAACAATTCAGACTCCTTTGAGATCTGTTAATGCTCAATACTCGCTCCCATTGTAAAGAACAATGCATTCCTGCCATCTTTGACAGAAGCTTTATTCAGTGCTTGGCTCAATCATGGGGTCTGTTTTGTTTGTTCACAAATTCAACTTCAGATACCTTCAAATTTGCATTCGTATCTTCAAATATCACTCAATTCCCCTCACATTCCCCAGACACACTCCTAGACTCAATCAATGGCATCACACCATCCAGAAAGGGAAGGATAGGTGACATATACTGAGAGAAGAGGTGACAAGTCTTAACTCCCTTTAAGGCCAGTGGAAAGGAGATCTGGGCATAGAAATTCCAGACTCCATTTGGTCAAAGATGATTGAGGGAATATATTAATCTTCGATATGTATGAAGCACACTGTTATGCAGACTGCACTGGACCAAAGCTTAGCTATCCCAATTTCCATCCAATAAAGACCCCATGAGGTTAACTATAAATAAATGATGCATGGTTCGGCTGCACTGCTAGCAAAGCATGGACAAGTTTGTGACAGGACTGCAGGTAAATGTAAAGCAGACGATGGTTCTACACCAAACATCACAACTACCAAAACAAAGACAAGAAAATATGACCCGGCATGAAAATTGGCAGACTGAAGTTGCATTTCTGTATTAATTACAGGCAATGTTTCAAATAAATTCCATAGAAGTTTGCAAGCAAAGGACATGCCTAAGAGTGTGGTTATGTGGGTGGATTGCGGGGAAAAAAAGTTTGGGAACCACTGCTTTAAGTAACAATAAGGTCAATCTATTGCCATGCTGGTGACACAGGGGATTAGGGATATGTTGTATTTTACTAAGAAGATTAGGTATAGCCTACCATTAGGGGGTCAGCTTGATATGGCAACCTTTCCTTAGCCGTGTTGATGCTTTAGGCTCTGATAATTTTATGGCTGAGTAAATTCTTTGGTATGTAACTAGGAGAGTTGGAAATTAAGCATGGGAGAGATCCTTGATATGTCTTAGTGTTCACATTTGTATGCATGTCAGTGCCCTAGATAATAGGGTGTACTGCTCTAGACCCCTAACAACTTACCATCATTTATTAATGTGTTTTCTTGTTTTCTCTCTTTAACTATGACTATTTTATCTATGTTTATTTATTTTCGTATTTATTTATTTTCCTTGCGTAGTTTAAATACCCTCTGGATGTGACCATGGGTGGGGGCAGGGGGATATCCATCAGTCCAAACATGTTTACAGTGAATTGTCAAAGTTGTATTAACACAAGAGGGGCTAAAAGGGGAGTAGAAAAAAATATATATATGAAGAATGATACCTTGCGTGATGCACATGTGGGCACTCTGTCAAAACAGTCTGTCTAAACAAGAGAATGATGGCTTCTCTGTCAATATAAGTGGGATCAACATGGTTTCCTACCAGAGTAAATGTGCATATATTTGCATCAAACCTGTCATTTAGATTTCCTTCAGAGTTGCTGCTTAAGAAGTACCAGTAAATCAAGACTTTAATTAAAAGTTTCTTAAAAGGCCTGTATAAGTTAAGACAAACAACAAAACAAACCCCTCATATATTTTTGTTTCATGACTTTCATTTTATTCATCTACAGTGTATTTGATGCTGAACAAAGTACAAACAGAAAATGTTCCCGCTAAAGTATAAAGCACAGAGGTGGAACAAAAAGCTCTCAGCTTTTCTTCGTCTCTGGTTGATCACCGTGTCTGCAGCCAGCTTTCACAACCATTCTTAAACCACCAGAAAAAATATTTTACATTTGTTTTTCATAGACTTGACTCCCTTATTAATCGAGGCTGATGATTGGTGACGTCTCCTCCCTCATCACCTCGTCTCCTCAGTCTCTTTAACACATAGTGAGGAGGTTCTTTTAAGTAACCTGATTCGTGGTGTTCACCCACTACTAGCGAACCCACTCATGAATGACTTATTTTGGTTCACCTAAAAAGTATAACATATAAGAACTTTGCCTGGATAAAATACCGTCTTAAATTGGCAAATTGCCATTTTAATCAGACATTGGGCCTCAACAACAAATCTGTTCATACAAGTGGCTGTTGCATTAATGGTGCTAATGATTTCACAATGATTTCATTCAGCAATGTCATAGCTATGCATCACCGCTATGCTTAGGTGTTTATCAATTCACAGCACTACTGTTACTTTGCATGGCAGCTGGATTCCCGCGGTATCACAAAGTCACGCAATCGCTCAAATCCATCTTGCCAGTCTCCAAGTAAAGTGTTTGGGTCCGGTCAGAATCTGACTGGACCAATCAGCGTCCTGCGAGGAGTGTGGTTTAGACGTGTGAGCTGTGCGACTGTTCATTCAAAACAACAATGGCAGCGCCATGTAGATGCTGCAATACCGCAAAAGTGTCGGTTATATCACAACTGGAGAATATTTCTTCATTGAAAGAAGAGCAAAGAACGGCACTGAAGGCTTTTATGCACTTCTCCTGACTGGCGACCAATCAGCTGCCAGGTATTTTTTGAAAGCCCCCGCCCTTTCCCAAACAGTTTCTGAGGACGGCTTCTCAGATGGTACTGTGAAACAACCATCTGACTGTCTCAGGTTAGCACTACTACTACTTAATGAAATGGGACAGGATTTGGGACTGCCCCGAATTATTAGTGATGTCTGGTCACCCTACCCATAGTCTGGCGGACTTACCAAACAGTGCTGGGACAAATCCTTGCTTCCTGTCCGCACAGGTAGTCCGTGTCCCCGTTCCCAAAGTCCTGAAACAAACAAGAATGTTGATGTTTTTACATGATAAGAGTAATATGAGGAACATTGATATTCCTGTTTGTGTCATGCATTTATTAAAATAAATCTTTATCTTCGTGTCTTAGGTTTTTCTTTTTCTAAAGACACTTAAGAATACAACTGAAGGTCAAACAGGAAATAGTCAACAATGCATCAACACTTAAAATAAATAAAAGACTTTGCAGTTGACTGTACTTCCATAATCCATCAACATGATCTGAATAAAGCTTGCTTTTAAATGACTGCTAGCTGTCATTAGTGTCAAGCTGCAGTAGTTTCCCTGTCAGCTCTCCCTGCAGGGGAGGCTTTTGTAGTAGTTTTCTGCTACATTGTCTGGGGCCACACTCCCAATGGCAACATGGGTCTTTGTAAGCAACAATCTTGTCAGCACTCTGCTTTTCATGTCTGCTTCACCAGGTTGAAAGGTCTGTGTGACACTATTCAGTCTCTGGAGAGAGGGAACACACAGGAAAGATTTTCACCAATTTGTAATTTGATTCAGTGCCTGCTGCAAGGGACTGATACTAAGCACACCCTAAGATCTTCTCAAGCTCATTTTCTACTTATTTTGGGGGGAATTTGGGTCACCTGTTATTCTAAGATTTAGATTTAGTAGATTTGTTGTGATTTGACTGGTTAGGCTACTATGTTGGGTAGTTTTTCACTTTGGCAAGAAATTAGGTTTAAGTTCCTAAATCCCACACTAACATGCTATTTGGTACACTAAAACATATGTGACATTTTTTTAGTATGTCCGAAACCTATGCATAGTATGAAACCAATTGTACGCGAATTGCATGCTAAATATTACAGTATGCAACATTGGACACTACGTCGGCATTAATATCCCACAATGCAATGTGGTAGTGATGACAACGTTCCTAACAGACAAATGAACAGCAGCCAAGGAAGCTCTGTAACATCAATAATGCTTCAATTTACATTTCTACATGTTTAAAATCTGTGATTTTTGTCACCTGCGACCGTTGGGATTGTTTTTTCCAGTAATTTAAGCATTATCTAATGATGCGGGTAGTGCTCAGGTTGGCACGGGTTACCATGGTTACGTGTCGAACTAGCAAGAAGGCTCACATGGAAATTACAGTTCAGTGCGCCCAAAAAGATACATAGACTACTACTGTTTTTTTACACAAAAATATGTTGAACGATAGTATATTGAGTATAGTGCATAGTATGTGATTTTGGACACAGCCTTTATAGTGTGTCCGGGCAAAGGTAAAAGGCAAAGCTCTTTCACACCTCTGCCACTGTTATTTTCCCATCTGATGAAAGCTTGTAATTGCCAAAGACGGAATTTTGATTTGTTGATTTTGGTGACTGCAGTCCTAACTCATCTTGCACTCTCACCATGGAAACCAGAGAAACAGGGACCATCTTGCCACAAGCTTTTAGGAGATTGAGATGGTAAATCTGCTTTGCATCACCCATCAGGTATACCTCATAATCAACAACTCCCACTTGATATGTGACCAGGAGTAGCCCATGTCACTCGGCCTCTAATATACAGCTGATAGCGGGAAGCAATAAAAGCACTTTATCCAGCGGTAAAAATTGTCTCAGCAGGGGGGTTTCTCATCCAGGAGCTGCTGATGTTGGCACCTTGGGCAATTTCTCCCGTGCTGTTTGTGAATAAATTTTCCATGCAGGTCCAGAATTTCATTCTCATGGTCCTCCCTCATTTACTTTCATTAAGAACACACACAAAGAGCCGGAATCCAACCATGGCAGGTTATCTGCAGAGCTGCATATAACAGATAATTCAGGCATTTATCCCAATTATGACCATTTTCTTCTACATACAGTACATTGATTATGATTATGTCATTAAAGCACCATCAGTCTGTTAATTGGGGGTGTTACATGGTCTGAGCTGCCCTGATGCACAGCGAATCTGAAGTGTCAGCGCTATAAATGGTCAGGATCTCTCTAGATAATATGATGCAAACCTTAAGTAATATATTTGCGACAATGTTACACAGAGACGCTGAGACCATATTGGACAGTGCTCTCAGGTTCACTCAAGTTCATGCCTGTTTTTTTCTGAAGGAGAACTGATTAAAAGGGTTGGGTGTAACTCGGTTGGCTTGAGGGTAGATGTTCTGATTTTGTAGGCTGGGTTAGTGTTTCATGTGGTCCCATATGATCTGCAGTACCTGTTACCATACAATAATTCCTGCCTGCTGTGAAGACTCTATGCAATCTGTTATTAACCTTTTAGAATTGACAATTGTTTGTGGAGACTGAGAAAGTCCTTTGTGTATGTTGTTCCTAGTACGGGGATAATTGAACAGCTCATTTCTGAGGGTCAGTGGACTCACAACGGCTTGTGGCTGCTGATAGCATCCTGAATAGCGCATCACTTGCAAAATCAAAGAATACATTTATCAGCCTAATCAGAGAGCACTCGCATGAGAACGCAACACTAGCAGAGGGCTACATATTTTTTGAACTTATGAACGATTCTCCGTCATAATCAGCAGTAGAAAGAGCATCTTGCATCTCTCTCTCTATCTCTCTCGCTCTCTCTGAATGTGGTGAAAATGGGTGAATGACTAGTAGTGTAAAGTGCTTTGAGTGGTCATAAAGGATAGAAAAGTGTAATATACGTAGTCCATTTACAGTCCATTACCTTGTGGCAAAGTATAAATGTTGTTTTTGTAGGCAGAACAATAGTAAATAGCACAAGAGCACAAAGGTGCTATTTGCTTGGCAGCACAGTTAGGACTGCATTTCACCTTTTGTGGGTGGTTTGAGAATTACATGGTTTCTTTTTGTCTTATTTGTCCAGGCTTAGTGGCCGCAAAAGCCGCACATTCCTTTAGTGGATTCACCCCTCAATGTCCACTTACTAACTTAAAGGTCAAAGGTCATCAACCAGGAGTCGGCCGTCCAGTCGATGGCCACAGAGCATCTTTGAATGAAGACTCCCACATATATGACCACCAACACTAACCACAAAGGAAGGAAGGAAGGAATCCTCAAGAAAAAGCTCAGAATTTGACCTTGAGATTTTCTCACAGACTGAGAGTGAACATCATACTCCAGTGCAAAGCATGGCCACTGTCATGTGATTGCATTTATCTGAGCATTTACAACTTATTAATGTGCCAGGAGTGCACTTCATGATGAATATCAGAGCAGTCATCAGAGATAATGAGTTCTCAGATGGATGGAGACATGTCAGTGCTTGTGACATCCACTCCCACCTCCATGTAAAGCAAGTGGTTCAGCAGCCTCAGGAACCCTGAGGTGTCCATGGCAACAGAGCTGGATACTTCTTTTACCTCAGAGATGAAAATGCATAGGAGATAACGCACATCTGCATATGTAAATCAATTATGCACGAACTCAAGCGTTGCATTTGATGTTGTCATAGTTTGCACACTTATTCTAAGAGTTAAAGTTTTATATATTACGAAATACAAAGACAGGACCGAGAAGAACTGGTGGAGACAGGATGCATCATATATAGCATATCGTCAAAACAGGCTAATGGCTAACGGCTAACAGCTGCCGTTGAGTAACGGTAGTAATGCTACTGTCTTGAAACTGCACTAAAGCATGTTCGTCTAATACATCATATCGTTAATGGCTGTAGGGTACTGAAAAGTTTAATTAAGTAAGGGATAATGTAGGATGACCGACAGGGTGATGTAGAATTCTACATCACCCTGAAGGGGATCTATTTTCAATAATGACCAGTTCATCCTACATTATCCCGCTTATTACATGGCTACT